>JUFY01034559.1:0-10996 GCA_001855655.1 Leptopilina clavipes
GAGGTTATGTGTGAAGTTGCTGTTCAGATTTTCTAACAATTTTTAAGTGTTTTTAACAAATAATTTAAAAAAATCAAAACTTTTGCACATCACTGTCCTTCCTTATCATATTTTAGACTTCTTCACAAAATATTAGCTTAATCTACTCAGTATTTTAAGAGAAAAGTGATCGACAAATTAACATTGCGGCGATCACGTGACCTAACAGTCACATGCTGTTAAATTCAGTTAAGGGGTTTATGTTAAAAGTAAGATTCGACAAAAATATAATTTTTACTCTGGTGGGGGTAAACTCGTAAAATATGCTTACTACTTGAATTCTTTAAAATTTTTTATAAATGGTAATTATTATAGTTCGTCCCATTGTAACCTAATTTTAACATTTATGTTTTAAAAATAATTTACTTTCAAATAATCGTATAGTTATACACGCAATATTATAGTTTATTTCTTTAATTTTATCGAATCACTGAAGTCATTAGAAAACTCGGGAATAAGAATTTTTTGAATGATCATTTTGATGAATAACTATAATTTAATATTAGAGTTTAATAATATTAGATTTAATATTATTAGATCGCTGCCGTTGACAGGTAAAAGAGTTTGCTTTAAATTTTTCCTGACACTTTTATGCATTTTCACCATATAGTTGGACTTGTCCTGTGGTTGTAGAGAGTCACGAGATTTTTCAATTTCACGCGATGTTATGACCGTGTAAACTGAACCTTTCTCACCACATACTAGCGTATAGTTGCGTGACGAATTAGAAAAACATGAAAAGTGTTCACTCGTAAAATTTACTCACCTCGCAAACAACTGTATATAATATATAACTAGAAGAACTTTTTCCACACTACGCGCACCCATTCAAAAGGGTGCCTAAATGACTAACTGACTGACTAAATGAAAAAATGACTGGCTAAATGACTAAATGTCTAACTTAGTGACAAAATAAGACACTAAATGAGAAATTGACTGACCCAAGCAAAAATTTCTGTCAAAAGCCAGTATTGACAACAGGCGCAGTATTGCGCCAGTACTGGCTAGCCAAGAGTTGGCTCACCCGTACTGGTTCAGTACTGGTATAATAAAAATTCGGTACTATGCCAGTATCGCACTTTAATACTGGCAGGCCAGTACTAAACCAGTACCATGCCAGTACTGCGTAGAAAGTAATAGAAATCCAGTACTGGTACAATACTGGTTTAGTACTGGCATGCTTCAATTATATTATTGATCAACGAAAAATGCCTGTTTCTTTTTTTTAATTTATAATTTTTTAATTTAAATAAATTTTGAAAAGTTCAATATTTTCTTAAAGTATCAAAATTTATTTGTTTATAACAAATTTATAAACAAAATACAACTTGTACAAAATAATGCCCTATACAATATCTACATCATTTATCCGGTAAAATCAACTGCCGTCAATAGTTTTCAAAAAAATTTTATTTTTCGAATTTGTTTAAATAATTATTGTTAAACAATTATTATTAATCAATTGGAACTTGTAACAAAAATGACCTATACAAAATCTTTATAACTTTTCCTATAAAATTGATTGCTGTTGGCAGTTTTTAAAAATATTTTAATTTTTTTAATTTGTTTAAATAATTATTGTTTAACAAATAATGCTAAACAAATTACAACTTGTACAAAAAAGTAATCAATACAAAATCTTCATAATTTTATGAATAAAATCGATTGTCGTGTTGGTAGCTTTATGGAA
Organism: Leptopilina clavipes; assembly: GCA_001855655.1. Classification (NCBI taxonomy): domain Eukaryota; kingdom Metazoa; phylum Arthropoda; class Insecta; order Hymenoptera; family Figitidae; genus Leptopilina; species Leptopilina clavipes. The sequence goes on from JUFY01034559.1 coordinate 1,730, forward strand.
ATATTAAACTTCATTCTAATTAATTAAAATAATTATGAATAAACAATTGAAAAATTAAAAATAAAAAACAGTTGTATTTATGTTTTCAATTTGACAAATAGTTACTTTCACTGAACAACAACTAATTAATAACGTTATTAAGCGTTTGTTTGAGACATGAATTGTTATTACAAGTCATATAGACACCAAGAAAATAAAATTTGTCATCGTGTAGGCTTCTTAGCGTGGTGGTTAGAGCGTTAGTTTTCAGGTCCGAAGGTCGTAGGTTCAATTCCCCTTATGCGTTAGTTTCATTAATTTCATAGGTTTGCATTTTTCTAGGTTTTATGTATCAATTGAACCACTATTAATAATCCGCGTGTATAATATAATTTAAATGATGTTTTTTTATTTTTTTATAATAAATTTTTACTATTGACTTTTACTCGTTCAGTAGTATTGATTAATAATTTTCTTCTGGAAAACCATTTATTTAAAAAGAGACATTACTAAATAATGTCATTTATTTACAATTTATAGTTTACTGTTAATAATTAATTGCTATTTTCAATTTTAACAACAAAAAATTAATAACAGAAGCAATAATAAAAAAGCATTAATGCCACTACTTGGCCAGTACTAAACCAGTACTAGATCAGTACTGGTCGCCGGTACTGAGCCAGTAATATCAAACCAGTACTGAAAAGCGTTATCATTTCGGTCAAATACCAGTACTGGTTCAACCATGGCGGCCAGTACTCCGCCAGTACTTGCCAGTACTGGCGCAGTACTGCACCAGTTGTAAATTTTTGCTTGGGCTGTTGCTCTATTTGAGCTTATTTAGTCCGGAAACTTTTTTTCCATTCAAGATTATCAAAATTTTATCTATTTATGTGAAAATTGTGGAGAATGAAAATTAAAAAGGAAAATAGAGTTGGAAATAATCTTATGTAAACTGCGTTGCGGGAAAAAATGTATCAAGGAGTTGAATGAAAATTTCAAAAGTTCCCGTGTGATAGTCTTGTACTCGGTTGTAACTCGAGTGAAGAAGGAAATGTTTGTTTGCTTTTTTTCTTATATATACATTTTGACTAACGGAAGCGCATTTCTGTATCTAAGCACTTATATATATCATTCCCCGACGACTTTCTCGTGAGATGTGTTGAGTCGCACGCGTGCTTTCTTTCATCGTGGTGCTTTTGTCCTGTCGTCGGCGAAAGACTCGCGGATGAATCTCTCTTGGGATAACGACAGAGAGAGGGAGAGAGAGAGAGAGAGAAAAGAGGGTCTGAGTCTCGTTGCAACTTGAGAGGAAAACACTCACCACGAAAGTTTTTCTTTTGGACTTTCGCCTAACTTCCGCTTTCCTGTATAATATATCAGGGTTGTCACAAGAATCAGTTTTCCAAATTCGCTGACATTGAAAAAAACTTTCCTGATAAAAATTTTTTATTATCGACAATAAATTTCTAATAGAAATCTAATGATGAAAAGTAAAAGTTGAATCAAATTGTAATGCGTGCATTAAAATTTAAATGGAATAAAATTTAGAAAAGTTAAAATTTGATTTTGAGATATATTGAATTTAAGAATTTGACCTTGAATTTCAAGGTCAAATTAAAGGAAAAAAATATTTTTGTCATTACCAGCTTGTAGCTTGTGAAAAAACATTTAAAAATCATTGTTAACATTTTTAATTTTATTAATTTTACTTATCAATATATTAAATCGAAAAAAAGACATTTTCAAAAAAGTCAAAATTTTGAAACTCCGTATCTCAAAAAATATTTTACCAAATTCAATAATATTTGGTATTTACACTTCCAATAATAATAGTAACATTTTGGCAAAGTTTCGAGAAAATTCATTTTTTGACCTGGAAAGTTGAGAAGTTATGCCCCACATATATATGACAGTAGTGACGGGGTGCAAAGGGGATTCCTTACTGTCATCCAAGACTGGCGATGCAATGCGCCGAACATTCACGTTCCAAACATAAAACGTGATCGAAGCATCATAAAAGTTCCTAATTTACTCCCTCTTTCGTTCGAAGCACGTTTTATCTTTTGATGGCTTTAGATAAGAATATTTTTTTATATTCCTCCAACTCTTCCTGGAATTCTTTATTTTATTTACTTTACTCGCCATTGTTCTTTTATTAGTGTCTTTACTATTTTTCACTTTATACTTTCTTTTTTTATTTTATATTTCTCATTTTCATTCCTTATTTTATTTCAGATTCTTGCTGAATTCTTTGTATTGGTTTCTTTCTTTGCTCTTTGTTTTATTCGCTGTTTATTTTATCTTTTTTTTTTATTCACATCATTTTCTAGTTTCTGAAAATTATTATTTTTCTTCTAAAGTAAATTTCCCGATGATTTTCTGATACATTTGCCTCTTGATAAGTATTTACTGTTTAAAGACAATTTACTGTACTCAGTAATATTTTTTAATAACCGAAATTTTCATATTTGGGTTTTATTTTCTTTTTCTGTTTCTTTTTATGTTTTTTTTTTGTTTTTTTGATAAACACTGTTTTTGTGCTATTTTTTTAAACGCGGGTATTTTCTTTTCTGATTACAGTGGTTTCTTGATAAATGTTTACATAAAAGTTTTATTTCTTTTTTGTACATTGTGATTTTATTCGAGTGTTTAGTGCCTTCGCCTTTGGACAATTTTCGACTGTTTACGGTATTTTTATTTTAGATTAGTGGATTATTGAGGTTAAAGTGTATATTTTGATTTTATTATTATTATTATTATTATTATTGTTTATTATTTTTATATTTTATTATATTTTTTTTCATTTTATCTTATGGGTAATTGGATATAATTTTCTAAGAGAATCATAAGGAATAATTGTTATCAGTAGATTCTGCAACTGTGTGTATCAATCTCGTCTCACTTATCGAGGGTTTACTGTAGTGACATTAACTAATTAATTTTTAATTAATTAATTAATTAATTAATTCTTCAAGTATGGTTGAATTTTGCACGATATATAATATTTTGCCTTTAATCTTGACGAGACGAGTTTGCTGAAAAAAGGCATACGTAATTAGAGGAGGATAACATGAGATCGTAAGCAACTCGAGTCATCCTTCTCATTTTCTGATCTCTTTCTTGTCTCGTGTACACGCAGCGCCCAGTGAATCTCGCTCGATGAAGCGAGAGCTGTTTAGAAAGGTATGAAAAGCTATGAGGAACTTATCTGAAATGACATCGGTTGGACCCTCGGAAACACCAAAGGGCTTATTTCCGAAGAGGCAGGCATTGTCGCCCTCCTTTGTGACCCTGCAGGTGACCCTCTTGCCACTCCACTCGAACGGCTCTTCGGTTTTAGCCGTTCCACTCCCGATCCACTTGAAACCCCCGTACTTATACACCCATACCTCTCTAGAACTGCCTCTGAAAACTAAAGGGGTACGTATGAAGGCTTCGCGCCAATCTCCATTTTCTACATAGTTAAAAAGACTTTTTTCATATTTTCTCAAATTGTCACCGAATGGCACTTTTCTATTCATGGTGGATACATTTTTTCCTTTTTGTCGTAAAAAATAGCGCTTATGAAATTTTTTTACTAATTTTTGAATTGCCAACACCAACGCTGATGATTGGCTAAATATTGGACCAATTCTTGTAGCCAATATTGGCCCACGGCTGCGAATGTAGAAACAAATGTCAGCCTCGAATGCCAATATTGGACCAATATCAAATTAGTATGAAAAATCAACCTTAAGCCAAGAATATAAATTATTAATTAAATTATTAACTTACTCTCTAAATCTGAATTAGTTAAAAGTCTTCCACTAATTCAAGTTTAGAAATTATCACCAATTTTTAGTAGAAAAGGTAGAAGGTAGGTAGGAAAACTGACAAGGTTCTGACCAGTTTTCCCTAAGTAGGGCATTGGTCGGGAACAGCGTTACATATTATATTATAATTCATAAATATAAACAATAATTTCTATAGATGAACAAAATAGGATAATTTATAGGAAAACTGACAAGGCTCTGACCAGTTTTCCCCAAGTAGGGCATTGGTCGGGAACAGCGTTACACCCATTTCCGGGCCCTGATTAGTTTATCTACCCAGGGCCACACATCAAATACAACTGTTTTTCCACTCCAGGAAAACTAGTCAGTACCCCATCAGGACCACATTTCAATTTCTGCACTTGTAGAATGCGATATATTTGGGTGTTTTATTTACCTATATATTTGTGAATTAACCGAAACTAAGAGAATAAAAAAAAGGGAAGTAAACGTGTGAGTTGAACAAAGTTAATTTGAAATGATTCCTAGGAATTTGCAATGACGAGTGCGAAGCTCCGTGAAACTGGTGCATGGGGAAATATCGTTGTCCGGATGGAGATACGGCTGGATGGAGACGACGCGCATATTGGCTTCATTTGCACATTTCGTTTCATCCATCCCGTTTCATCTCAATTTGATCGCCACGCTCGTATTTCCGTGACTTCGTCTCGCAAAACGTGTGCGCGGCTCCCAATTTTCAATGTCCCGTCAAAGAAGTGGAACGATGCCATTCACCGTCAGTCGTGGATCGAGATAGGAATCCATTTTCCCTGGGTACTTTGCCACTTTTTCCATCTCTCTCTCTCTCTATCTCATCCTTTTTTCATATCGTCTTGCATGCACTCGACTTGTAGCAGCAAAATTCACCTTTTTTTCACATACACACCAAGTCGTTGGAATTACATTTTTACTCATTACTTTGTGATATATTAAATTTTCTATATTCGGAATTGGCCAATTATTGAGTTTTCACTGTAAGTGAATTTAAAGTTTAAACTGTATTTTTATTTCTGTATTTTTATTTTTTGTACTCGTGCAGAAATTGACCCACTTTGCTCCATTAAAACTAGGGCTTTAGTAAGGGCCTAGCTAGTTTTCCTAGTTTATTGCACAAAGTCCTTTGTTAAAGCCCTATTTTAAATGAAGCAAACTTTAGTCATTTCTCCGCGGGACAAAATGGAAAATTTTTTTTACTATTTTTGGTTCAAAATTTTTTTTATCGAAAGAGATCAAGGTATTTTTTTTTTTTGAACTTTTTATTGTTTATTTATAACTATTGTCACAATATGTACGCTGACTAGAAAAAAAATTTTTTGTTTTTTAAATTATAAAAAAAAGTTGAAATCATTAAGGTAATTCACTATCTTTAGTTACTAAGGATAAATAATGTATTTTATTATTGTTACGGAGAACTTTTCATTTGTTTAAAGTTTAAACAATGTATTATTGCTAATTTATAACAATTCCAACACCAATATAGAGAAAAGCAAATTTCTATAAATTTGGCATCTTTTATTATTATTACTTATTATTATTGTAAATGTAAATAATATTACTTATTATTAAATCCATAAATTAGATAAGCTATTAAGGTAAATTTGTAACAAGGATAATTTAACATTGTTTAAACAAATAATTGTTGACATTTATTAACTTTTCTCCCATTACACCTAGAAAGATGCAGTATTTTTCTAATTTTACAATTTATGGAGCCAATTATAGAAAATAAGGAATAAACATGAAATTGTTAGTTAAACAATTATTTGTTTAAACAATTGTTGAGTTAATGATTTCATATAAATTCTTTATATTTTATTATTTTCAGCACCATGAATTGGAAAATTAGAAAATAAACTGCATTTCTCGAAGTGCACTGTAAAAATTAAGTAAATATCAATAATAAATTGTTTAAACAATTGTTAAAATAATGATTTTACATTTTTTCTTTATTTTTTTAATGTAAAGTTTAATGAATTGTAAAATTAGAAAAAAAATTAGATTTATTTGAAAAATTCTATAAATAATGAATAATAAATTGTTTAAACAAACAAAAAATTTTTCGTAACATTAGAAAATTGCATTACTTGCATACGAAATAATTGTTATAAATCAAATAAACTGTAATTGAATCAATAATTTCTGTATTTGAATCAAATACCATTTAATTGACTCAAAGAAAGTTCATTTGATAGAAATAAATATTTATTTGATAATAGGCAAGTAAACGATTATTTGAATCAACTAAATTTTTTTCAGTGTTGTAAAAAATTTCCATTTCAAGCTTTTTTTAATATACAAATAGAAAATCATTGCAGGGTAAAAAATACCCCGACGAACCTTGGGTTAAATAAATAAATCAAACTGGGGTAATTTCTACACTGTCAAATATGGAAAATTTTCACTATTTTATGTACAAAATTTTCAGCATTGAAAGCAAAAATAAGTATATATTCGACTGACGAGCGAAAAAAGCACAAATACATTTTCGCAGTAAGAAAGTTAAAACTCAAGATCTTTTTTCCAAACCGGACAGTTTTCGTTTTCGAGGAGTGATGAATCTAAAAAGGAAGTATATCTAACTTGTAAAAGGATTTGAAGAAGGGAAAAAGAAGGGGTTATAACTTATAAGTAAAAACTTTTCTCCAGTGAGTTTCTTTTCTCTTCTATAATACTACTCTAGTGATGTGTATGTTGAAAATCGAGTTGCCAGCGACGCCAGTGTCGATATACTTTCTTTTACCGCACATTTATCTCGAAAAGTCTATAATATATATATATATATATATATTTCTTGTAGTAGATGACACGTAAAACTCGAAGCCAATTAACCGAGTGGTGACATAACGAGATACTTTACTTGGGGGAAAAAATATTATTTTCTATATCATCTCTCTTATTTTTCAAGAGAGAAAAAAATTCATTTATAATTATGAATTGAAGAAAAATTTTTTTCTTAGGGAAAAAATGTTTAATATCTATTGATTTGCGTCTGGTTTTTGATGATAGGATTTAATTAGAAGAAAAATTGTTGTTTTGTGCACTGCAATGGTGAAATATTGAGATTATATGTAATAGATTGAAGATGATTCTGTCTGCAGGTGCATAAAGCCTATAACGTAATCTCATTAAATCATACTCGATTAGATGGTGCCGGTGTATAATAGAATATGCAGTAGTAGAGCACCGTAATATATCAGCCATTCAGATTACAGTGGTCTGACCAGTGATTGCTGCTTCTACTATGGTTACGCCTGCACTACTCCAGTACTCCTTTTACAATCTATTGCGTTCCTCAAATTTTCTTTCTTCCTTGTGCTCTACCAAAAAAAGAGAGCATTGCAATTACGAAAATACAGACAAAATACAAAACAGTTAAAATTTTACTATTTTGTCTGACTAAAGACTGACTTATACTACTGATATTCGAAATTGATACAATCCAGATAATACCCCAAGCAAAAATTTACAACTGGTGCAGTACTGCGCCAGTACTGGCAAGTACTGGCGGAGTACTGGCTGCCATGGTTGAACCAGTATTGGTATTTGACCGAAATGATAACGCTTTTCAGTACTGGTTTGATATTACTGGCTCAGTACTGGCGACCAGTACTGATCTAGTACTGGTTTAGTACTGGCCCAGTAGTGGCATTAATGCTTTTTTATTATTGCTTCTGTTATTCATTTTTTATTGTTAAAATTGAAAATAGCAATTAATTATTAACAGTAAACTATAAATTGTAAATAAATTACATTATTTAGTAATTTCTCTTTTTAAATAAATAATTTTTCCAGAAGAAAATTATCAATTAATACTACTGAACGAGTAAAAGTCAATAGTAAAAATTTATAAAAAAAAATAAAAAAACATTATTTAAATTATTTTATACACGCGGATTATTAATAGTGTTTCAATTGATGCATACAACCTAGAAAAACGCAAATCTATGAAATTAATGAAACTAACGCATAAGGGGAATTGAACCTACTTATATGACTTGTAATAATAATTCATGTCTCAAACAAACGCTTAATAACGTTATTAATTAGTTATTGTTAAGTGAAACTAACTATTTGTCAAATTGAAAACATAAATACAACTGTTTTTTATTTTTAATTTTTCAATTGTTTATTAATAATTATTTTAATTGATTACAATAAACTTTAATATTTTTAAAAAGCTACCAACACGACAATCGATTTTATTCATAAAATTATGAAGATTTTGTATTGATTACTTTTTTGTACAAGTTGTAATTTGTTTAGCATTATTTGTTAAACAATAATTATTTAAACTAATTAGAAAAATTAAATTATTTTTAAAAACTGTCAACAGCAATCAATTTTATAGGAAAAGTTATAAAGATTTTGTATAGGTCGTTTTTGTTACAAGTTCCGATTGATGAATCATAATTGCTTGACAATAATTATTTAAACAAATTGGAAAAATAATAATTTTTGAAAACTAAATAAATGATGTAGATATTGTATAGAGCATTATTTTGTACAAGTTGTATTTTGTTTATAAATTTGTTATAAACAAATAAATTTTGATACTTTAAGAAAATATTGAACTTTTCAAAATTTATTTAAATTAAAAAATTATAAATTAAAAAAAAGAAACAGGCATTTTTCGTTGATGAATAATATAATTTAAGCATGCCAGTACTAAACCAGTATTGTACCAGTACTGGATTTCTATTACTTTCTACGCAGTACTGGCATGGTACTGGTTTAATACTGGCCTGCCAGTATTAAAGTGCAGTACTGACATAGTACCAAATTTTGATTATACCAGTACTGAACCAGTACGGGTGAGCCAACTCTTGGCTAGCCAGTACTTGTGCAATACTGCGCCTGTTGTCAATACTGGCTTTTGACAGAAATTTTTGCTTGGGATCCTGATTATATTGGATAACAGAACAATATTTTTATAACATCTTTGATGTTACTCAGTAGCATAATGCTAGCACTGGATAATATCCACTTTTTACCATCAAAATCTTACCATCCATTTCTCTCAGTGTAAATTTAAAACTATTACGCTTGACTGTAGACTGACTTATATTACTGATATTTAAACATTATTCAAAATTCACTCTTTTGTCTGATTAAAAACAGAATTTTACTACTGAGCTAATTAAATTATTTTTTTATAGTCAGACCAAGATTTTAATTATTTAAGTTATGTCTGACTAAAGTCTGATTTATACTACTGATATTTAAAATTAATTAGAAATACTCATTTTGTATTACCTAAACGGACTGTTACTATTGAGACGAAGATTATTAGAAGTATTAATATTATTATGTCTAACTAAATATTAACTTATACTACTTATATTTAAAATTGTTAAAAATTAACGGTTTTTTCTGACTAAAACGGACTCTTACTACGACTGAGTCTACAAATAGATGTATTGCAGTATGTATTTATAAGTATTTAAATTATGTCTGACTGAATACTGACTTATAC
>JUFY01034563.1:0-11453 GCA_001855655.1 Leptopilina clavipes
TTTTTCAAAACTTGTATTAAAAATATTCTTTAAATTAACTTTAAATATAGGTAGATACAATTGGTCAATTAAAATCATTGTTTATTTTATACAATAGTAAGATAATGAAATAAATCTTTCTCACAAGTGGTGAAATAAAATCCTGATTAATATATAAGAACAGTTTGAACCATCAAAAGAAATGTAAAGCGTGCGATCTATGTATTTCGTTAAATGTATGTTAGTATGTACTGTATAATAAAAATGCGTTTCGTGTATTAAGTGTAAAATTAACATAATAAACTGTATTAATACGTCTGTGTGAGTATATAATTGTGTACAATTCAGTAATGACAGAAGTGGATAAGTTAAAATTTCCTGTAGTGTTGTTGAATTATTTTTTATTTTTGCTCCTGAAGTTTTACCGAACTATTCACTAAACAATAATGTTAATTTCTTAGTATTTAATTTATATGTATAGAGATAAACCGAACTGGAATTGAATACACGGAATCTTGAATTGCATTCGTGAGTTCCAGTTTATATACAGTTAGCACCTTACGTTTTACCGAACTGTGCGTGAGATTTTGAACACTCAGTTAAAGATTCAATTACGTAACTGTTTTTGAAGCGCTAAAACATGTGTTGTAGTATTTTATGTCTTTTGCATTATCGTTTAATAAAATTGCTTTTACTGAACTAAAACTTAAAAATTACGGTTTGGCCCTGTTATCCCAGTTTTACCGAACTAAATTCAGTAAAATATCAGGAATACATTTTCTCCGTGTAGGAAAGTTTAGAACTTTTAAGACTTTAGTATTTTATTTTTATTTTTACGATAAAGAAAAAAAGCAGAGGAGTTATTTTTGGATTATTTGCCTAGAGATGGAAATTCTAAAACGTTGATTATTTTTGAACTAAAAATTTTTCTCGTTTTACATATTTTATGACCTACTTTAACATTAGCGTATAAGGTCGATGCTTTAAGTTTGCCCGCGAGAAGAGTTGAAAACGTCTCTGTCGTCTGTATTTTGCGCGAGATGGAAGAGACTCATTCTTCTGGGATCCAGTTCCAGTTTTCATGAGCGACTAGGTAATGGAAGTTTTACTCGGCTATTTTTAGAAAACGACTGCTGATCGCTCTTATAAGTAAAATACTCTATCCCTCTAACGCGTTACATATATTATATTTATATATATATATTTTTCTTCATTACTCACGTTCAAGTTCAAATTACAAACAATTCTTAACTAATTTTTTACTGTTCTTAAATTTCACTCAAAAATAATACTATAACTTTGGTTGAATAAATTATTAGAATTTTATTTTATTACAAAGAAATAAAATTTTACTTGAGCAATCAATATTAAATGTTCATTTTTACAAATGACAATAATGGACCTATAGCAGTTGATATCATCAGCTTGCAGTGACGAGAGAGTCTTATCATAAAATATCTTCCAGTTGAGATGCAACTGTACATTTGCTAATTAAATTGTAAATTTTCATATCATTTACATTTCAATAATATTGTTAGATGCTTTAATAGCATATTCCTCCAACTTGTTATAGAATAAACAAATATAAAATTTAAAAATATTTGCTTTTAATTCTCTCCGTATAAATTATAAAATATTTTATTACTTTAATTTTTACTTAAGGTATTTTTAATTTAAACTTCACTGGAACTTAAATTATTCAAATATCTACAAATATCTGATAATAAACGTGCCATTCTATTGATATAATAAAATCAATTTAATGAATTTAATATTTAAATTAGAAAAATATATTACGAATTGAGTTGAAATTAAGTGGAATTTATTTTGAAGTAATAAATCTTTCTAAATCTGAATTACTTCCCTCGATTATTTACAAACAATTCAATTAATTTACAAATACTTTTGAAATAAATAAACAAAATTCTTAAAAAAATTCAATTATTTTTAACAGAATTTTAGGAAATTTTAATTATTTCAAAAATTTTCAATTACTTGTTTATAAAAATTCAATTATTATCTTTAAAAAATAGAAATAAAATATTTTAAGAACCTAATTTTTCAGAATTGTAAATAAAATTTTTCGAAACTTCAGTTTAAAAAAACAAATTTCATTTAAATCTTTTAAAAATTAATTATAACTATTTCGAAATTAAATTATTTCAGTTGCAATTTGGACCCTTTAATGTTGCTATTTATACTAATAAAACATATCAATACATTCTATTGTGACTCTTTGTAAAATTATTGTATTATTTGTAATATTATTTGTAAAATTGTAATCAGCGACCCTAAAAACCACCGACTAACGATTTCCAAGCGAATTTGATCAATTTTAGAAAATTTGTCCGCCATATTGGATCCGCCATTTTGAATTTTGGAAAAAGGACTTCATATTCGTAATCAGCCACCACTTAAACCCACTAGTAACGACTTTCAAGCGATTTTGATCAATTCTTAAAAATTTGTCCTCCATATTGGATCCGCCATTTTGAATTTTGAAAAAAGAACTTCAGATTCGTAATCAGCGACCCAAAAAACTCGTATCGACATTTTTGTTTTCTAATATAGTGTTGTAATGTAATGTATGCCGCAAAGGCTTAACTAATCCAATTAGTAAAATTGGACTGTCTTTTAGTTAATATTTAACTAAAAATTAGTTATTTTTTTTACTAACAATTAGTCATTTTTTACTTATTGCTGAAGCAAAAAGTCATCTAATATTTTACTAACAATTAGTTATTTATAACTATAATTCAGATCTGGAGAGTGATTTTCAGTTAATGAAAAATTGGCATTATTTTAATTTAATGACGTCATTTACGATTAATTATCTAATGTAATCAAGGAAGTTATTCCAAAAAATGAAAAATGAGCACCAATTGTTTTTGTTTATATGCGCGCATTATATTTATGGATACGTAATGAAGCAAAAGTGATGGATAGAAGAAAATACTTGGGCAATTCGCCAAGAAATTCTTTCAAATTCTTCGTTTGGTTGTAATGATTCATTCATCGTCAGCCAACCCACTAATAAATATCATCTACATGTGTGGGGGCGCTATACACTCTCGTATGTGATATATACATGTATACATATTGCCAGCATTGGTGAATAAATCTTTTCTGAACATTAAACGATCACGATGATTGGATATATACCAAGCAACTGAGATTGCTTTTGTATATTTATATGTATATAATCCTGAATGAAAGTACTTGAAAACATTCTTTTCAACAATCCTAAAAATTTAACTCGATTCGAAAATAATCGCATGTCGTTCATATCGTGAAGAATTTAATTATTTCCACTCTTTGTTTTATGTGAATGATGATGAATCTGTATATGAAAAGTATTTCCCGTCATCAAGAAATTGTTTTTCGATAATCTGATTTAGGTCATCAGGTATGGCCAACTCGATTTCAAAATAGGACATTTCTATATTTTTTTCTTTTTAATGGAAATTACAAACCAATGTTTGAAAATAAATCCACTTGGGGAAATAATATGATCTTTCAATTTTTTTATATGGAGGAAAATAATTGATTACTCAAGGGAGTAACTCATCTTTTCTCTTGAATGAAAATGTTCTTTTTTCATTCATCCCACTAGAATTCTGATTGCAGTAATTAGTGGAATGTCAGACTCACACTGCGCAAATGACATGAAACTAATTTCCATAATATGACCTTTCGATACTTAATTTCACATGTATTCAATACTGATGATCTGTTCATATATTAATTATTCCTCCAATTTCAATTAATTTTATCCAATTACTAACAATTCAGATTTTGTTTTATCTGAAAATCGTTGTTACGATTCTGCTGATATTCTGCAATGTTCAAAGCAACAGAAGAAAATTGATCCTATTGTCACTATTTTACTGCCATATCAATCTTAGTTCAAAAGCTCGTTGAGGAAAAAAAATCTCACTGGAATCTTTGTCGAGAAACTGGAGAAATGTGGATGCAAAAAAAACATCTTCTATATTTAGTCGCAGGTCAATTTTAGCGATTAAATGATGACAAATGCTGGAATCAATGCAAGCAATAATTATTGCCTTTTGATCCTTAAAAATGCATGCGAACACGGAAGACAGGTTATATTTGAATACGTTGCGACCTGATTACCTGACCTCTGAAGGCGTATCCGTTTAAACGTTATTGAGCGAGAGGATGGTACACTGATGACTCGCGCATCCCATTCTGAATAACCAGATCCACACGTGGTAGGCAATGACAAATTACTCAATTTTTCCCCCTTCTTCAGGAATTTCAACCAAAATTACAAAAAACAGGAGTCGCCATATTGAAGCAGGGAACAAAAACAAAAAATAGGTAACACGACTGACCTGGTTTTCCGAGTTGAGAAGTTTGAGCTGCTCGTTAATGAGACTGTACTTGGTGCTCTCCTCCTTTCTCAATTGTCGCTCCTTCTTCAATTCGGGACTCCAAAAGGTCTTAATACTGTGCATTGAGCTCCCAAGTTTTTGATTCGTCAACTCAAGTTCCTTCTTGAGATTGCCCAATTCACGTTGAAGATCGTTGTTCTGATGTTGTAGTTCACCAATATAATTACCGCCATCGCGAAGCATGTGAGTATTTGGACTTTGACGTGCTGACCTCGAGCTATAGAGGTCATCGTCAAGGTAGAGGCCTCGGTCCCGACTACGCTCCCTGGGATCTCTAATTGGCACGAATTCCCGATCGTGATCAAGAATTCCCGCTGATGCACGATCAAGACTCGCGTATCTCGCCGAGAGGCCAATTGAACTCGACATGGCTGGCCTTGACGCACTTCTTGAACGATGATGAACACCAGCTCCAGTTGACATACTCCTGCCCCTCTCGTCGATCATCACAGGACTGCCTAGGTCCTCGTCGCGCGAATAATAAGGACTCCCAAGCGCATGATGGTGGGTGTAAATTCCGTAACCAAGATGTTCTGGTGAATTATTCCCACTGCGGGTTCCACGTTTTCGGCCCAATGGACTGCCGCGACCGCTCGCATAACTTCTCGATGGACTACGGTCGACCGTCGGCAATTCCCCGACACGACGACCACTTCTAGGAGAACGTGTTCCGCCTCCTGGAACGACCACGCCGCTTCCGCTCGAGTAGGGATCTCTGGACATTCTCTCTTGAGCGCAATCTCCCTGTTATTCCCCCCACCCCCTCAATTTTCTTTTCCTTTCCTTCCGTCTCTTCGTTCCGTTTTACCCCGCACGCACCACCCTCCAGTTCCTCGTTTTCTTTTACGATTCCGTTGCCTGGCTACGCAAAATCTCCCTTTTCACCCCAACAAATTTCTCGTTCAATCTTCTTCTTCTTCTTCTTCTTCTTATTCTTTACCGGTAAATTTAGAGAACTATTCTAGAATTCTCAGAAAAGAGGAATAACATCAAAGGATTTGAAAAATTGGGGCCGGTCATCGGCGACGTCGGGCACGATGTCGCCTCACCTCACGATAGGAACGGCTCATCTCGTTCATAATTCTCTTGATGGCCCTTTTTTTGAAGCTGAGATTGAATCAAAGCCGCTAACGAAAGGTGGCAGTGATGTCTCGTTGTCGAGGTTGAAAACCGGTGAATGTGTCACTGGTGTTCCGTCAAGTTGTCCCGACCTTTTTCACATAGGACAATCGATCGTTGACCTTCTTTCCTCGGCAGAGAACCCATGAGAGAAAGGTTGAATCACTCCAAAACCTTATATCGTTATCCTTTTTCACTTGGGTGTAATATTGTAATATTCCTATTCTCGTTTCGAACTCCTTGCTCTTAGTTTTCCGGCATTGACATGCGCGCGACTCTTCCTTCTTTCCAAGAGCCGCAGGGGCAGAAATTAACTAAATAGGGAATTTTTATCATCTCCTTTTCAACTGATTTATTTTCCCCACCCTATCGATCTTTCCTCCTTTCTGTCGATTCACACACGCGGTTCCTAAAATCACCTTTTGTATCACCACCACCACTACCACTACTACCGGCAACCACGACAAGGGTGGCGCGAGGAACGAGTCGCATCCCCCCCAAAACGAAGGAAAGGAAATTCACGGCACGACAGACCCGCGCGAACTGACTGCCAGTTTTACCCTTCTGCCTTCTCTCGCAGCATGCAACTACTACTACTACTATTATTACTACCACCACCACCAGTGAAAGACCGGCACAACTACACACACATCTTTTCCCGCTCGATTCCTGCCTTCTCTATCCGCATGCTTTGCCCCACCGTTGAGCAGTCCTACGTTTCTCTCCACACCCTGCGCGCACCACCCACATCCCACCTTATTCCAAACTCTCCCCTTGTCCCCTTTGCTCCCCCCCTCGGAACACGAACAACTCCAACGAAGCGGGTTCCCTTTTGATGCAATCGCACGGCACAGGAAAAATCTCTTTTTTACCCATAACAATGAAGGGAAATATTTTTTTGTCCGTTTTTACTTTTGGAGTAAGAACAAAACTGTGGGAAAGGAGTGAAATTACTATAATTTTTCCTGGAAAAAAAATAACTCCAATAGAAGTCCTTTGGAAGAGATTCCATCGGAATTCCAGTGGAAATCTGGAATTGTTATTGTCAATTGTTATTACATTTCCGGGAGCACTAACCGAGGAATATTTCCAAGTCCTATATAGCACGATAGCTTTTTTTTGGAAGATGGGTAAGGTATGGAAACTTCCCTAGAACCTTAGAGGAAGCTTCCAATGAAATTTTCAGGAAAGCTTCTAGTGGGAACTTTCTGGATCGTGCAGTACCAAAGATCATTTTGGATCGGAAAGAAGAGGGAGCATATCTAGTCTGATGAGCGTTAGCAATGGGAATTGTTTTTGGATTGATTACTTTGGATGTAGACATCATCAACGAAGCCATCAACAAAGGTCGCGAAACCTGAGTTAAATTGAGAAAAGTGGAAACAGAATGTCTATAATCATCCAATAAGGATCAAAGAGAATACTCAAATCTTGCTAAATCGAAAAGAACGTTAGTAGAACAATCCAAGACGAGCTAAAAATACTTCAGGACTTTGTTGAGGAAGCAAAGGCTGACTAGGGCTACTTGCAGGAAACTCAGATCAAAGAGCTACTCCGATAGTTCTAGAAGACACTAAAGTCGAAGTTAGGAAGCGAAGTTAGGAAGCAGCTAGAAAAAAGAGAAAGCACTTCCAAAGAAAAGGGACAATAAGTCAATGGAAGTACCGAAGGTAAAGCACCCTAGGACAATGGAAACTGACGAAAAAGTTATCAATGGTGATCAGTCGATGAAGAGAAGACGTATGTTACCGTTCTAAGCAAACTTCCTAAGGAGGTGAATCCAGACGTCAGTCAGACAACAGTTCTTCTGCTGAAAGTAAATAACCTTGTAAGTTGCATTTATCAGAAGGACGAAAATCGATCAGCAGGAACTGTCGTCTGACTGATGTCTGAAGCAAGACCTGCCAAGAAGGGCGACCTTCCAATTGAAGTGGAATAATTGTTTTACAAAGCTCCAGTTAGTAATATTTAGCATAAACTATTAGATCTAATGTTGGTCCTCAAAGTATGCATCTATTTGATTTCTCATTTAATTTAATCATTAGTAAATAGTTCCTGCTAATGTTATTCTTGAATACTTAGCAAGAACATTTTTAGTTAGTGAATAATAGTTTAAGAGAGTTCCAGGTAGTAATATTTAGCCTAAATTACTAGATCTGATCCTGGTCCTCAAAGTAAGCATCTATTCAATTTGTGATATAATTTAAACATCAGTTAATTTTTCCTGCTAATACCCGTGTGGCAAAATGTTAGGGAACTGATTGGACCCGGATCAGACCGTCTGCGGTCTTTTTTGGCGCTGATCAGACCGTCTTGACGGGGCGCTAATCAGAATGGTGACGATTTATCCATGCCACGGTCTGATTAGACGAGCTATTTATGGGCTGATCAGACGAGCTATTCATGGTCTGATCAGCAGAACCAGTAAAATCTACTGTAGCTTATTGTAATAATAAATGAGGAGTAAATTTAAAAGACTAATAAATCCATTCTCGAAATATTGTAATAAAAAGTGATTTTTATAAACAATTTGTCAGAATGTATTTATCAGGTTTTGTTAACTTCGTCATAGCACGAAATTTTCTCATTCTCATTGTACTTAAAAATCGAGCCCTTAATCTTTTCCTCTTTCTTCCTACAGAAGAATCAGATTCTTCATTCATCTTGAAATGGATATCAGTAGGCTACTAATAAAACAAATTTAAAATAAACTTATAACTTCAAAAGTCATTTATAAATTTACAAAATTTAAAATGTAATCAAAAATATAATTCGTAGACAACATTAATCTATCTATTCTAACCTATAATTTTAGTATTTTATATTGGAAAATATATACTATGTAATATGTGAATATGTTTAATATTCTTATTTATCAAACATATTGCACATAAAATAAATTTATTATTTAAGGTACTTACATAAACGAATGCACTAGTTTTATTCCAATTTTGTGTTTAAAACCACTAATGACACAAGTGATTGTTTATCTCAGTTTTGGTGAACATAACCAACAAATCTAAGTAATCTAGACCAAGTACAGACGGTCTTGACAGAGGCTGACAAGATTGGTGAACATAACCAACAAATCTACTTAATCTAGACCAAGAATAGACGGTCTTAACAGAGGCTGACAAGACGGACATTTTAGACTTAAAATTTATTCAAATCTGCCCGTCTTGTAACTTCCTAATCAGATCCCTAACAGACCGTCTAAATCAGACGGGCTAGTTTAATGCTAGTCGGGAATCTAGACTGCCACAACATTTTTCCACACGGGTATTGTTATCATTTAATATATTTATTAAGTACATTATAAGTTAGTAAATAAAATTTTTGGAAAGTTATAGTTTGTTATATTTAGCCTAAACTATTACACTGCACAAACAAGTGTCTCATTTTGAGACGTTTTGTCCACATATTTGAGACACGTGACTCAAATATGTGGACAAAACGTCTCAAAATGAGACACTTGTAAGACACTTGTTTTTGCAGTGTAGATCTGATCCTGGTCCTCAAAGTAAGCATCTATTCAATTTGTGATACAACTTAAACATTAGCATATGGAACAAGTCTTGAAGTCATCAAAGCAGTAGTAAGTATTAGTAACACGAATAAAAAAAAAAGAAAATAGTAACTCAAAATCCCTGACTTTGATTGCCTTACCCAGGAAGAAGAGGTCCAGGAAATATTCGGAAAAATGGAATAAAAATTTGTCCCCAAAAAACCCCAATGGAAAAAATCAAACTGACCATATTAACCCATTTGCAAACTTTCCTAGCACTAAAATCTTCTTTAGTAACGAGCAGTACTCTACTATTTTTTTCTGAAAATTTATTATATTATATCTTAAGAGTATATAATTAAAGTTTCACTTGAAAATATTGAAAATTATGATAGTTATAAATTTTTTAGTCAAAAGTCTCAATTTTCATGTTTCTTTCGAATATGAACTTTTTCTGCTTTAAATATTAGGATTAAATAAATGACTATGAAATCTATTTTCCTTTTAAAATAGATGTACTGAACTTGGGTAATTTTTTTTAAAGATTATATCCAATTCCAGATAGAGAATACAATTTAAAAAATTTCAAAGTGTCGAAACACCCATTTGTGCGATTTATGAAATCTTTGTGCGCTAAGGGTTAATAATCAAAAGGAAATTTGAAATAGTCATTTAGAGAAAAAGTATGTAACTCAGCTAAATATACGTACAAGATTTATTGAGTTTTATGGATCTCAAATAAAGCGTTGATAAAATAATAATAAGTTCTCTTAACGATGATAATGGAAAACCTAATAATGGCCAGTAATAAACTCCAAACAGTGACAGTAACAACCCCTTAACTGCAGTCAATAAAAACTAACACAACAACCCTTATACTATATCAACTATAGTTAGAATTTTTATCATACTTAGCAAAATATGTATACTTAGCAACTTTAGTTTGCTGCAGTTATAAATAATAATACCGAAACAAATAAACAAAATGCTAAAATGTAATTTTCTCAATCTTTAAACAAATTAAGCAACAATCTGACGTGATCATATTAATCAAAGAAAAAATATTTTCCTTTTAATAAAAATAATTTTGATAAGATTAAAATTTCAATATGTACGTATAAATATTAACATTATCATGCAGATAATTCTAATGATCGGTGTTATTATCTCTTTCGTGACTGTAAAACGTTATCCCACGTTCTTTTCGTAAGAAAAATTTCTATTTATGGAAAAAACAGAAATAGATTTTTTCAAACTATTTTGTTCTTTTTTAGTCTTTAAATTCTGCTAATTAGAAAATCAAAGTAGTGCCTAAAACTGAAATTCCGTGGAAGATTAATTGTAAATTGACTAATTTGTCCTATTCATAAAGAAGAAATTTGATATTGTAATGTATCAAAAAGGAGAATAATTTTCCAGGCTATAAAAAAGAAAAATCCCTCAACGAAAGGATAACTCTTTCAACTATAATAAAAGCTGATCTGAATGGTATAGAACTCGAAAGAGTTGTGAGGTTTGGATTTTCCTCTCCTGGCCCCGGCGAGTACGACGTCGCAATCAATGAAGCTACGTTTCACCTAACAGTGCTGTAACACGAGAGGGTAACACAAGACAACATATATAACCAGTGGCAGAAAATATTTTCCCCATCCTTTCCCATTAATTTCAGGTTCACTGAAAGTCCAACGAACTTGAAATTATTAAATTTAAAACAACAAAAGAATTTTGACGCGGTCCTGTGTGGCGTCAATATAGAAAAGAAGAATGTTGTCATAGAGGGGGAAAAAAAGCAATTTTTTTCCACCCTCATGTTATTTTTCGATCAATGAACTAGCGGCTACGCGAGATTGGATCGATAATTCAACGTACTCCATATAGTGAGAGAGAGACTAGAGCGCGTCGCTAAAAGCGTATTCTATACTGGTTGGAGGGAAACACGCAAACGCAAGCTCTACGTCATTCCGGTGGGTGGAAAAACGTTTTTCGCGTTGCATTTCCCATGTATCCCTTCGGGTCTGTTTGACCCTTCAACGATTACGCAGAAGCATCGACATCAATTTTCAAAGAGAGAAATGCTGGTGCTGCATTCTGTGAGGAATCAGATCAAGTTTCACACTATTTACATGTTGCCAAAGATCTTGATCCCTTAATGGCGCGAAGCTCTGTGGAATTATTCAAATACAATTTATGATGGTCATATAAATTGAATCACAATTTAAATTTTTTTCATACAGTTATTTCACATCATTGTCAAAAAACAACAACACTTTCTTTTTTTGGAAAATTCTGAATTTTTACAATATCGATAATTTGTTCATTTTAAGTCGTATAAAGTTCAAAAATATGTGAATTGCTACGTTTTTAAAGCGACTATAAAATGAATTCAAAGTATTAAAACTTAGATGACAATTTAATACCGAAAAATCACAAAAAGT
>JUFY01034567.1:0-42739 GCA_001855655.1 Leptopilina clavipes
AAACCTGGTTGGCCTATCCCAGATTCCCATACAAATTACTTCACAGGAATGTCCAAATAGACAATCGGTGCTTCTCAAAATGCAACCATTAATGCCTTGCTATTTCTGCTGATGAATGAGAAATAGTTGAGCCTTATGCGAGGATGTAGGATTGTAAAGCTCACCTTTCATTATTACCGAAGCTTTTGTTTCCGTGCTAAATTTTGTACTCCTTGTTGAAGTGGAATTGCAATTTTTATTTTCGTTTACAGCGGAAGTCGTATGGCGTATTTAGGTGTTTTAGATCTCATAAAGGAAACAGTGAATAGCTGAAAACTGTCGTTCGGTTAGCTTTGTATCTATATGTATACTTGATAGTGGAAAAGGCAGAAGGAAGACAAGAGGTCCTGCTCGATTACGGCGATCCTCAAGTCTCTCCAGTTCCATTCAGAAGCTCGTTTGATGACCCGTAGAGTCGTTATTGTCTCCAGACGCATTCCCCGTACAACCTTAAACCGGATCACGTAGCCGTTGACCACGCATCCGATAACGACAGCTCTGGGAAATTGTTAAAAAACCGGTGTCGTTCGTTGTTTAGCTTTACGACATGGATCCTTTTTTCTTTAATGTCATGTATTCCTTTCTCATACAGACTTTATCATATTGATCTTTAAATAAGTAACAGAAAAGTATTGAGTCGTGAAAGTAAAAGTTTATTAGTTGCCTAATTTATTGACATTAACATTACAATTTACACCTAGAAAATTTTTCGTAATAAAAGAGACATGATTTTGAAAGACGAAAGTACACTTTCAAGAAGATCATCCACATAAAAGGTTGCAGAACAAGATATAAGGAAAGAAAGACAGCATTAACTAAGTTTTTATTGAATACTATATTACAAGGATGCGATGGCTTCCGTCTCGGCAGTGTTTAACTTAAGAGGATAACCGTTTATTTTCGCGGTAGGATAAACCTGGATGGCATCTGCGCGTTTCGTTCCAGAAGGAATAAAAATACTTGCATTTTTATTCCCTTACTTTCTGGAATCAAGGAATTAAAATGGAGTTAAAGTTTGAGTTATTTATCGCCCCCCGTTTTAAATTCATAAAGAATCTTTACGTCTCGATGTTCTAAGAACTTTCTCGTTAAAACTATTCTCAAGCGAAAAAAAAATTCCAAAGTATTTCGCAGATGATTTTTAGACTCTATGCTTGGAAAATATTTACGTGAATCCATAATGTAGTTTTGGTATACTTGAAAAGAAACTAAGAGTTTCTTATGAGTAAATAAATATACAAATTTGGACTTGAACAGAGTCGTTTAAGCTTGTATTTAATTTTTAGAAGAGATTGATAGTTTTAAAATCTGCAAAAAAGTGGGTCTGAACATTGGCAAACGTCTTGCGTAGGATCATGAGCATTCGCTCTGCGATACATTCGGGACATGGAAACCATACATGGTCCCTTGGGACAGCACGTATTATTCACGTGCAAAGTCATTCCCTCCGTTTCCGTCGAGGGAGAGGGAAGAGCGTTGAGGATAGCGACGGCGCCCGTTTATAATAAAACACAATATCAGAGGATTTTCTTAAGTTGCATATTCAATGATTTCCTCGGAGAGTTCGGTCGCTCTTGATGCTGTAGAGGGAGATGATGAAGATGGTGGGACCAAGGAAGTGGAAGCTGCGGGAAATTGGAATCGTTAAAACAAGCCGACCAAAGTTTCTCGCTGGAAACGATTATTCGAGAAACTCGTACTTCGATTTGGTTTGCGTTCCGGCAAATGCTTTTTTCAGGGAAGGAAAAAAAGTCCCTCTGTTGAAAGTTTGATTAATTGCACTAAGGAAAGAGTCAAAAAGAATTTTTATTCTGTTAGACAAAGTTGAACATTTCTCTTATAGCGGGAAACTTTCAAGAATTATAATAATCCTGGCAATTGAACATTAATTCAAAGTCAAAACTTATTTCATACTCTTTCTGATGATAAAAAATAGTTTAAACATCTCCCGTTTTTCAAGTGAGTTGATGAATAATTTATTCAAGTTTACCCCTGTTGTGGGGTAGCATTAAAAATTAGCGCGTCAGCTTTATTTCTGATCATTATCAATTTGACAGATTAGAAGGATGAAGCGAGTTAAGTCGTAGGACGTGGCGGAACCTTCAATTCAGAGGCATGATAAATATTGTTTAGGCGGTAGACGTGAGCCGTAAGCAATGCTCGGGGCCCTTCGCGAAGGCCGTTGCTTGGACCCCGGGTGAGCGATGTCTCGGCGCACGCCTCCCGTCAACGTAGGTCGGCGCGAAGGAGAATGATGATGACATAATGACATCGCAGTGGGCGAGCAATAGCTGACATCCGCCACCGAATATTCTAAATCACGTTGTCCGCGTCGTCGTTTCTGTCCCCACTTCATTCTCCATATCTTCGCACCACCTGCGTCCCCCTTCTCGTCATCGTCACTCATGTTTACAAGAATGTACTTGTGCCTAAACAACTTATTATTATTAACGTCCAGCATCTGGATTTATCAACTTTGCCACGATAATTCATGTGCTTATTCTCGGACTCCAAACGCGATTAATTTCATCTTTAACTGGCTCGCGTCTACCTCACTGTTTGTCACTTAATGAATTTATCAATAAATTAGGCCAACATGTCATATCGATTATTCTAAAATAAAGCCGTTAATCGTATTTTTCTTTCTGTTTCAGGTGAGTAAATGCTTCCAATCATACCAGCCGATCAGTGAGTTAAAAATATCTAATTCAAAGATTATATAAAATTGAGAAAATGAAAGTCAATTTTTCAAATGAAATCTTTTCATTTTCTTTAAGAATTAAACCTTTCTTTCTTTTCCTTGATGGAATGAGAATACGCAGTTGCCAAGAGCAGAGGGTGGCTCGTATCGCGAAAACCTTCTTCCTCTGTGTTATTCTGAGAAGGGGTTGGGGGTGAGTAGGGTCTATGAAAAATGATGACGCAGCGCTTGTGAAAGAAATGAAATCGGGTCGGAAAAAAAGTTTAGGGGTTTGAAAAAAGCAGACAAGGACAGGGTTAAATTTGAAGAGGTCGCCGAGATACAGAAAATGCGTGATACCAACTTTATTTCTTCAAATTTTAACCATCATCTTTTCAGTCTCCTTTTAAATAATCTTGAAACGAGTTTTCTCACACTTTTCAAGTTGCTTTTCATTTACGAAATTTATTTTCCTGAGATCTCTTTTTAAAAGTGTGCTCGAGCTGAGAAAAGGGGTGGAGGATTTTTTACAGCTGTCTTTTCTCACAGTAAAGCTGCTAAGGGATGGGCGTAACAGGGGAACAGTAAGCGGCCTTTGCGGACTCGTAAACATTGTGGGTTACAACTATAATCCAAACCCTTACAGCTGACCAGGAACTTGGACGAGAACCTTAATGGGTCAGGTTACTGAGTTTTATTCCTGTGGGGGTAGTTGCCCTTATTGACGGTAACAGCCTAATAAGGCAATTTAGATGGTGTTGGAGAATTAAAATCCAGGATTTCTTAATGTGCATCAGTTTTTCATCTTTGAATAATTCAATTCATCAAAATATTAATTGGACGAAAAATGACTAATACTCGCAAATTATGTAGCTATTATTTCCAGTACGAAATAATTTTGTAGAAATAATTTCAACTTTGGACAGAATGGCATCTTTAAGACTATAAGGTAATTTGGAATTCACTAAAATAATGGAAACTGCAAGACTGACATTAATAAAGAATTAGGCATGTTTTAAAATTTATCGAGAAAGACGTGGATAAATTTGTGATCGAGAAGGGTCATCAACCTAAACTAATAACGATTTTAGTGATCTCAGTGAAACTTTGCAATATTCGTAACATAGGGCTAATTGCTTAAAGCACGTCGGCGTTATAGCAGCTCATTCAGTTCGTGCACAAATACCGCCATTATTACGTTATGAGGGATCAGGCATATTATAAATGTAAGCCCAGTAGCTGGTCGGCGAGTTTATAGTTTAGACTTTAGGAAGACGGAGGCGAACCTCCCAGTACTCATTGGAGGCTACTGTATAATTACTCTCTATCCTTCAAAATTGAGTCTTTAAATCCAGAATCTTTATTCTTTGAAAAATCTCCCTTTATCTTGGTTTCAAACATTTCTTTATAAATATTGTTTCTTAGTACTTTTTTTTCATTTTTATTCACAGCGAGTATTCCTCTCGTGTAATATTAAGTCAAGTGTTACCTCTTGCTTTATTTTTTACAACGTCTCTTTGGCTTAACCAATTAGTTTTTCACTCTCGTCTCGTCCAGCAGGATCTGACGTTTTACAAGTGGCGATCCACGCTTTTTTTTTGACAAAAGAACCCTCCTGTATATACTCTCTGCAGGTTCATCGTTTTTCAGTCGCGGATTTCGCCACCTGCTCTCCCTCGCGTTTGATAAATGGCTTTGTTCCACCCTTCGACCAATCCGCCCTCAGTTCTTAGAAAAAGCCCTTATCTTCTTAGACTACGTCACAACCTTCTAGGTTCTGGATTTCCGCTCGGACGAATATCCCCCTTCATGTAATATATTCCTCCATTTTTTTTCGTCCCTCTACTCATTCTTTCGTCACAATCTTCTGGTTCGACTTAATTCTCGTTCCTAGATGTTTCCGAAAAAAGATTCGGAATAGATATAATTGATCCCTAAAGCTCTTAGGCTTTCTTGAAATCCAAAACAAATTTTTTTCTATTCCTGTTATTTATGTGCAGAGGAAAGATGATATTTGATTCTCAAATCAAGATCATCATAATAAATCTTAACAATATTGGGACATCCAATAAATATACGATTGTAGATGACAATTTTGATTATGAACATATGTAAAACACAATAGTTATATGGTAGGATGACAGTCTCCTTAGATTTTTAAAAACAAATTTAGTGTTAGTTGCGAGTTTTAAAAGTAGTCTTCCCTCCCGCTAGGAGGGAAGAATTTTTAAATTACGAGAATTGCCTGTTCTGTTTTCAAGGAATGTTCGGGTGCTTTGGTAACTGCCGTAATATCTGTGCTGGATGCTGTAGAATCCCGCAAGCTGTGGGAGAGGCTTCTGGGAGCCGGGGGTTGAAATGATCCCTAGGGGGGTGATAGAGGCCACCTAATAGCTCATGGAATTGCGTCTGAAACACCTTTTTAATGAACTATTGCTACGGGAAATGAAAATGGGAGGGACGACAAGTCCCTTTCCATCTTCTCTATTTCTCTCTCCCTATCTTTCTTTTTCTCTTCCACAGAATGAGATAACTTGAGAGATTAGGCAATTACTCCCAGTGAGCTTTTTTTTTATTCATAGAAAAAAGAAATATTTGGAATTTTTTTTTTATTAAATTGTCTTTTTTCAACGAGATTGGAATTCGATAAGCAGAACGAAACAGAATGAAGACTAAAAAAAGACTAACTTGCGAAGAAAAAAGAAGCTAGAGGGAGACAAGCTGTGCCCAGCGAGACGCCATCCAAAAACATTCCGGGGAATTAGACGTGGAGTCTTGCCAAAGGATCAAAAAAGGAGGGAGAGCCTTGAAAGGACGACGAAGCGATTTGTCAAAACGCGCATCGCCGCACGCGCTACTCTCTTTTTCCTTTTCTCTGGCTTCCTCCCTCATCCTCACTCTCATTGTTATGCTAAGTGCGATCATAGATGGAAGGAGCGTGCTCTCCAGAAAGTGATCCAGGCTACCAATCAAGAAAGATGTAGGAGTAGCGAAACTTTCTCGGCATTCCGCTGTCAAAATTGCTTCTCTGCTTATATGATGCCGAAGAGATTAAGTCGTAAAATGGTTTTAATTCTAATAAACGTAGGAATAAGAAAGTCCTCGTACATATTTCATAAACGTTGTATCGAATAAGACATTACCAATTGTTACAATGACGCTTTAAATGTATTTCCTTGTATTTTATGCATTTCATTCTGTATTGAATATGTAAGTTCCGAAAGCAATGAAACATGATGTCTTTCTATATAAAGGTTGGTGACTTTTGAATTAGTCTGCGGAAAAAGGAAAAAGGTGGATAGTTCTGAGACTGATGTATGAGCGTCTTTTTTCAACAACCATTACTTATTTACCCGTAATATCACTTTGACCGTTAATGTTCTCACTTTGTACGAGCGTCGAGAAATTTCTTCCCCGACGTCTGTGTAGTGGTCGAGTTTTGTTTATACATAACTCTTGTCTCTCTAGCAACAAGTGCAGTTTGCGCTTGGTAAATCCTAATGCGTCACCGACTTGCCATATTTTACCTCTTTGAAAACGTAAACTCCAGTCAGTAATTTCAGCTCGTTTCGCTTGATTTTCTCTCTGATTTTACGCCATTAGGATTCTTCCAAAAATAATGTACAGAGTTTTTTTTCAAATTCTTTTGCGATAAAATTGATCAACAATCCTTCATCATGAAAGTAATCATGAAAGTAAGTTGCAGATATCTTTCAATATCTGCAAAGAAAAAAAAGAATATTAGAAATAATATTGTATATTATAACAATTTCTACAAATGTCCAGTGTGGATATGTAAACATCACCGTGATGATCTTTACCTTTCACATATTTCATGTGTGTTTTTTTGTTTCAAAATTTCGACAAGAATTTTTTTTATGGAATAAATCCTACAGATTTTATTGTTGACACAAACACTCAGCTAAAAACAGGAATATTTTCAGCCGCATACAATTGGAGCAAAAACGGGTTAACAAAACAGTCGAACGAATGTATAAAGTTTGAAGGCGCGCTACTTTGAAGATCAGACGACTACAGACGAGGTTCTCTGTCTAGAATCTTTCTTTCCTCCTCCGACCTTTCTTCATACATTTTACACACTATAAACGTTAGCACACGCTTCTTCGTTACACGATCACTGAATCATTGTTGGTGATAGATAGCGCAGCTGTTGCTGGGTGCGAGATCACAAGTTCTCAAAATAGTGGAACAACAATACATTCGCTCACGCTTGTCGGGTCAGAATCGAATTTAACAAAATCCGTCTCTTTTCGATAAATTATTTTTGAAACAGCGAACGATGTTCATTTCTATTTTCACATATTGTTTTTTATTTACAGTGACACTGATTAGAGATGCCGGGTTTAAATTTGTCCATCTTTCCTTAATTTTAAAACTGCATAAGATTCCTAACCCACGGATCAAAATTTTAGTTTTTAAATTTCTACGTTATGTTGTTTTCCAAAATAACAAATAGTATAGAGGCATTTAATAACATTTCAATGTTATATATATTTGCAAAATATCCAAGATTTTCTTTAATGTTTTAATGCTGCAACAATTAGTAAAATTGCTTCAATTAAACAACTTCCGGTTACTATTTTATATCTTGAACTGTGATGAGAATCTTTGTCGATGATGAATTACTTAGGAAGTGAAATAGGTTCCCAATCTCTAGTGTATCAAAAAATTGAATCGCAGGAACTTATAAAACCGGAATCGAGGTGGAGTTGCTTCCTGTTATCGAGTCGAGGGCAGAAAAGAAAATGTAAATCAGAAGTTGACTCCTGGGGGATGACTGAATGTCCCTGTACGCCCAGGTTGTATGCTAGAGGGTGGGAGGGTTGCAGTTGATCGGCTGAGGTTTTTCCTTAACCGATGCAAATGCAACGCTTGCTGGGGGTTGGCTGTTTCGTCGCCAGGTTGATGTATGGCCTCTCAAGTTCTCGCGAACTTCTCTCATCTTGTATCTTCTATTTTCCAACATTCCAATTCACATAGATACTTTGCAAACTCCATAAATATCAAGTTCCATCAGCGTCTCTGAAATTCTTTACTTAAAATTATTTCAAGAAAGTGCCAGTTACATCAAGGAAATACAAATTCAAGAAAGTATTGATTGCAAATCCTTCTTATAAAATATGTTTAAAAACTTTGAAATGAAAATTTGAAGAATATTAAAATTCTCATGCGCATGATATATTCGCAGGTTCTTGTCTCAATTTATTCAAATGCTTGAGGTATTTTTGGTTTCTTCTTTTTCCAAATTGAGTGGTCGGTTAGCAGGCTTTAGGCAAGAGCGAGTATTAGTTTTTACGAGGATAATACACAACATTTAAAGGGATAAGGGATTAAATTCCGCGAGAGCACCTGACCACCCTCGCACGATCCTATATAGCCACATACGAAGGTCGCCTTATAGATCTTTAGAGCTTAAATTTAGGGATGAAAGTAAATAATGCGTAAGTTAAGGGGGTTCGTTGCGTTAGGATACTCGTTCTACTTGCCGGAAATCCACCCTAAACCGTGTGATGACAATTTCTACCAAACTTTATCCAATCACGTAACTTTTCTCATAAATTAATTCCACTGCAAATTACTTTCTTCTTTTCCTCAAATTTCCAACTTTCAACTCCCTTCAAAGAGTATTATCTAAACAATTTGCAGTTTATAAATTCAAAAATACTTCAAATTGAACAGTTGACGCGACTAATTACAAAAACTATCTTTGCACTCGACATGACAACTTTATATATTTTATAACTTTATCTTAAATAATATAATCGAAAGCTAAAATTTTGAATTTTTGGCAGTTATGATGCAAAAAAATTCTTTTTTCAAGCACTTCAAACCTTATTTAAAAAAGTGTGCGAAATTTTATCAAAATATAAATATTCATCATTCGATACTGACACATTAAATACAATATATACACATTTATAAAAAAATATGTTTTAAATCTGTCAAAACTTCTTTTCTAACTTTATAAAATTCCATTTTCCAATTATAAAATTATAAAATTCCGAAAATCAAAATTAAATTTTTGTTTTGTATCAGAAAAGGGCGAAATGTTTTAGAGAAATGATTATAATTTACCGAAATCCTAATATTTCATGATTGTATTCTACAATTTCGATTCAGCATTTAGTATACTAAGATGTAATGTGACGGTGCTTGGGAACTGTTTTAGCGCTCGTAGTGCGCGTCTTTTACGACCGTAAAAGGCACCATAAAGAGGAAAATACGTGCGACATTTGACCGAGAGATGTGCGATTGCCGTTGGGTCAGCTGACGTACTGCACTCTCCCTAACGAAATAAATTGTAATATTCCCCTTCACTATCTAGTAAAATGAAGATCGTAAACGAGAGACCAACGAATTCGATAAACGCATAATCAAAACTCATAGATCGATCACATGATACTATTAATAGAGGCTTATTTGAATTCCATGATATGTGAATTATTATTGAAATATTTGAATATTTTTGAAATTTTTGAGAATTCAAATTGTTAGTATTAATTCCTTTCTCATTTTCTCAGCGAGGCTTTAGATTATTCTTCTTACCTGCCAGTATATCAATGTGATTCACGATGCTTTAATATATATCAGAGGCGTCTGGTGGCGATTTTCAAAAAGCACTCTCCCTGAAGATAAACTTCCACGTAAAGGCTTTTGTCGCCTTTAGCATTCTACGTAAAATAGGAGTCCTATCGTGGAAAGCTTCGATCGAGTTTTTTAAGCTTTGAAAGAGCATCATAAGTTTCCCTTTACTTTCCGCACTGAGTTTCCTTTCGAAAAGATTTTAACGGAAAAAATAAAATTCAATGCTGATGATCGTAATTTCTGTATTTGTAAAATGACAATTATGTCATTAAGTTTCACATTTATAATTAATTTCACTTTAATTATAATTTATAACTTTTCTTTAACTATTTTTTAAAACTTAATTTAATGAACTGTTTCGCGTTCAAGTGAGGCAGTTTTTTGAAGACTTGAATAAGCAAAAGGACCAGTATAAATAATCAGGTAGATTATCAAGTTGAAGTTGAACATGGTATTAGAGGTTGTATGACTGTTGGGGTCGTGGCAATGATTCGTTTACGTCAAGAGACGGGACTTATTAAGTGCAGTGCACTCGGCAATTCTCTTGCATTGTAAATATATGTGGGCCCAGCGGCTCTACGTCCATCGATTTAAGACAATGGATATATTTACCTATCCTCACAAAATGCGACATCGCATTTAATACCAAGATAGTAAATTAACTCATAAATAAGACCTCCCAGTTGAAGAAATTAATTTTTTTATTCACTTGAAAAGAAACTCATTTAAGAGTCATATGTCGGAAATTTTTATTGATCAAGGGGAATTGATTTCATTTTGCTGTAAACATTATTGAATGATGTAAAACAGAAGGAGTGAAAAGGGGCTTGGAACAGAAGGAGTATCATTTCTACCCTTCCTGCAAGCTTCCACTTCGGTGGTTTTCTTTGTCAGCCTTTTGTCAGTCCGTGAATTAGATCGTGTAATCCTGTTTGTATTCGAAATGACACCGCCGCCTCTCAGTTGACATTTAGGCACCGAGGCTGTCCCGAGCATTGTGAGTCAGTAATTGACTCCGATTGGAATATTGGATTTGGATCGTAGTGCCTCGCGAGCGCACTTCGTTTCACTAGCGCATTCATTTCCACAAAGCCAGACACTTCGTTAAGCTCAATTACCAGCGAGTTCCATTTTATCGATATAACAGAAAGGAAATCCAATTTAAAATTCGATGTGCGTTGACAATTTTTCTCTCTCGTAAAAAGAAATTATTTTGTCACTTTTTGTCTAGACATATAACTTTCTTTGCTTGAATTTTTCCATTCAACATCTTAGGACCAAAGATTTTTATTTTAAGAAAAGGATTTTTTAAAGAGCTTTTGGCAATTTCCGGTTATCTCTCTCTCTCTAAATCTGAATAAGTAAAATTTCACTTATTCAGATGTAGAGAGTTAGCTCGGACTCTGCATATGTGAAAGAAACATTCGATTCCAAATATTATGAATAATTTAGGAGTTTATTTGACTCAAGTGACTTAAATTTCGAAAAATAAAATTTATGTAACAAAATATTTCGGATGTTTGAAAATTATGTCAAATGGCAATTCGAGTAAAAGAACTTTAGGTCATGTGAATATTCGCATAGATAAGAATTATGAGAAAAAAATTTTTGAAAAAATGAAATTTATGACACATAACATTTCAATGAAATGAAACTTATATTGAATGATTTTTCGTAATATGAAACTTATGTCAAACAATAATTCGACAAGAAGAATTTCGATAAAATTGAAATTCTAAAATTGAAATTTGGGGAATAATCATGCGCCCCTAATAAGCTGTTAAAAGTCGAAAATGCATAGTTATTATTTCTTTTTGTAACAGCATTCGTTTGATTGGGACTCTTGCGCTTGTATTTACGTAAATTGTGGTACAATTAGCATTGTGCTTGGTCGATGTTCAACTATCGCGACATTGTCGATGCCATTGTAAAGGGAGTCCGTGATGCTGCGTCAACAGTAGTATAGCTTTTATGGCATTCTCTCTCTCTCTCTCTCTCTCTCTTTGATTCACGTCACGTCGCTCTCTGTATTTGTGCTTTCGTCTTCTCGTCCTCTATGTATGCATAACCATTCCTAGATTTTCTTGAAACATAGTTAACGCATAATTTTGCTCCACTACTAGCTTAACAGTATTTTTCTATATAAGAAAACCAACATTAAAAGAATCTGGAAAGTAGGATATATAATCAAATTTCATGATGTTTTTATATTTTCGAATAATGCCAAAAAAATATTTCTCATTTCGTCTCTGTTAATAAAACTTTGATTATCATTTGTTAATTAAGATGTGATTTTATTAGCCTATCTAGAATACAAAAAAGTAAGTTCCCAAGCATCACGTAATATAACCTTAAAATGAAGGGAATATTCCATTGAATATTCGGAATATTCCGGTGGAATATTCCAGAGATATTAAAGTAATATTAAAATGTCCGCCTCATGGGAATATTCCAAAAAAATATCGAGGGAATGTTCCCGGTAATATTGAAGGAACATTCCCAGGTAATGTAGAGGGAATATTGAGGGAATATTCCACGGTAATATTCGGAAAATAAAAATTAATTTTTTTTTCTTATTAAATATACAATTTATTGCAATTTGTACGCTTTCAATATTACCATGTAGTTTTAACATTTTTTCAATTTTACGAATATTACCGTGGAGTATTCCCTCGATATTCCCTCTACATTACCTGATGGGAATGTTCCTTCAATATTACCGGGAACATTCCCTCGATATTTTCTTGGAATATTCCTATGAGGCGGACATTTTAATATTACTTTAATATCCCTGGAATATTCCGAATGTTCAATGTTGTCAATTCGCTATTTAAAACAAATTTGTAGGTTTTCTTTTCTTTCTAGAGTGAATATACTTAGAAATCAAGTTTTATCGGACATTTTCAGAGTCGTTCCGGCACGTAATCCGCCTTGGATGAAAAGTGTCGCATATTTTTCACTCAGCAGGAGGAAACTTATCGCGACTATCGATAATTACAAAAGCGCGTTTGCTTCACGCGCACCGTATAACGACTAGTGTACCCTTGGCGCCATAATTATTCCTGTAAGCTCATATTCCCCGATATCCAGTATTTTCTCCTGGAAACAGAAGTAATGTCGTACCCGCAACATTATTCGCCCAGCAAACGGTCTTATCGCGTCGAGTTACCACACTCCTTCTACCTGGGAATTCTCACGTTCGGTTTGCTTTATAAACTATAATTTTGATTTTCCTGAGTGAACCGTATAAAACGAAAAATATTGCAAGTGTTCATTGTTTCATTCAAATTCAATTACATTTTCCTTAAAATTATTTTCATACATTATTGTTTTTTCAATTATTTTTTCTA
This sequence comes from Leptopilina clavipes, assembly GCA_001855655.1. NCBI lineage: Eukaryota > Metazoa > Arthropoda > Insecta > Hymenoptera > Figitidae > Leptopilina > Leptopilina clavipes. The sequence goes on from JUFY01034567.1 coordinate 12,676, forward strand.
AAAACATTAATTATTAAGAGTAGAATTATTTATAATCATAAAGTATAAAATAACTGATAATAATTACTTCCTCTGTGAGGAGACTTTCGTTTCATTTGTTAATTTAATTATAATTAATCACGTCGACTGACTTATCAGATATCTCGAGTTTTATTTCAGTGAATGCAATTAACAAATTTTTCCGAATTCCAAAGTCAGTTAACTTCATGTTGAGAAACACCTCTTTCGCATTTGTGAGCATATTTTTTTCATGGAAGATCCTGGGAACTGCAAGGATCGTTAATAAAGAATACCAACCACGCATGCCTTCGGCCCGGCGAAGCATCTCGTTATTTGATATTAATAACGAGCGGTCAGGACTCCAACCAGAAGTGACTCTCCGAAGAAGTGAGACAGAGGGAGAGACTCGGTAGATTCGAATCATTATAATGGTCCCACTCGCTACCGGTTAAAACATTCCTCCTCGACAGCTCTGTAACTGAATTCCTTTGGGCCTCACACACCAACCCTTTTTTTATTAAACACAATTTATTGTTATAAACATTTAATTTAAATGTACAATGCAGATTTTCGCCGGGGAATCTATTTTTTATCAAGTTCCATAAAATGTTGTTTTAATCCTCTGTTTTGCCTATGCGAAAATTTTTTTCTTTCAATTATTTTGTACTAATTCAAATTCTATATTATTGCTTGGAGTTATGTATCGAGAAAGTAGGATGACTATTTATCTTAATTTTTTATTTCCAATATATCTTTCTCCCAAAATATTTTATCAATACATGTTTTCCAAAAAAACATTTTTATTTAGTAAAATGTTGTTGCAGTCGCATTGCAAGCATCTTTCTTAACACAATATCGTCTTTCCTGTAATCCTTTTCTTAATAAATGTACTTATTCAACAGCAGTTTTCTACCACCCCTTAAAGAAACTAAAATCTCACTTAGAGACATTTTTATGATTAAAAATTTTAATTTTGTTACTATTTAGTAAATAAAAATAACATAAATAAACATGATTTTTTACCTTCTATTTAGCCACGGCTCACTACATATCACATCAATAAATTTACAAATTGTATACACAAATATCTGTAGAAAATATACAATGAAAAGTTTATTGACAAAGTGACGGTGAATTTAATAACGTCATCATTTAAATTATTTGCGATTCGTTTAGAAAATATACATGAAAAAAAGTTTGGGAAAAAGACGATTTTAATAGAATTGTAAAAAATGTCTTGGGAACTAGTTTTGGGATAATTTCTTCTAGAAAAAATTCCTGTGAGAACAACGTCTTTTGGGAAAAACGGATTGGGGGCCAGAGTTTAGTACACGGAGAAAAATGGATATTTACCGATAATATCTAGATATTAAAGTTAATTATTTTAGATATTAAGCGTTAATATATTTTTTAAATATCTACTTTTGAATATCCACTAAAAGTTACTCGATAACAACACGTTCGAATACATTTTCTGCCAATATTGATCCCTTTAGGTTTTCTGTGAATATGATAAAATTTTAACTATCTAACTACAGTTAAATAATTAATTTTTTGTCAATAAATACAAATTCAAAATACAATAATCCCTAGACCTTGGATTAACAAGAACCGTCAGTAGATCTTGTCAATAGTTAAGCATTTCCAGTATTCTATCAATTTCTAGAGTTTTCTTTTCCTCTGACCGCTCGGGCTTTGTTTTCTTTCTGAAAATCGTAATAATAGTTTAATAAAATTATTTTTCATCTCTTTAAATTTTGTTTTTCTTCTACTTTGAGTAAATCAAGGAGTTGACGTAATTTGAAAAAAAAGCATTTTTAAAAGACATTAAAATATTGACTTCTAATGTCCAAAAAATTAGTTAAGAAATTGAAATTCTACGCAGTTTCAAAGAGAAAGCTAAAAGCTGTAATGAAATTATGATAAGTTGCCTACAATGTTGCGAGCAAAGATTTTACAACGAAGAGTCTTGACGTTTATAACTGTAGTGATAAAGAACAAGGACTGGCTAGGAACAGAATGCACAATTCATTCTCGAGTGCATCTGTGATATATGTTTTTTTGTAAGTTGACTTTGTATATGATATGAATGAATTTTTCTTTATTTTTAAATTAGTAACACATTCCATACATATAAAAAAGAAAGTATTAACAGCCCAGGACTATAGATATTTTCATACAAGTGACTATTAGTTATATAAAATTGACACCATCACCAGACCTGTATGATTGACAACCTCACTAACAGCTTAGTGAATCAAATAGTTTCCACCTTTCCCATGTGAATTACCGAGTCACCTTAGCTCGGCTAAGCCTGACAATCGTGTCCGTTCTTTGCATGGTCGCATCGATGGAACACAATGATGCTGCTTCTTGAAAGTGTGTTGATCCACACATGTAGCGACGCGAGGTGCACAGGTCACATTCCACGAGGCATTATTTCCTTGCTCACTTCGAAGTTCAACAAAAGGCTGCTGCTTTCAAAAAGAGAACCCATCCTCCGCCTTCTTCTCCACCTCTTTCCTCGATCTCTACTTCTTATTCTCCGCATCCACTTTGGACAAGCCTCATTAATAGTATTCACCAAAGAAAATTCCTGCCTGATGGTGTCCAGGTAGTATACAACCTTTAATATTTTTAACGAATTTCTTTTCGATGATACATATGGCCTGCCCATGAATTAACCCACCTTTGAATTCTAGAATTCCAGGGATTAATCCGAGATTAGTTGTATCCAAGGATGAATATTTTTTTCCTTCACGGTTCTTCTTTATATAATCGCTTTAATGTCAAGTCTCTACTTTGGACTGTTTGAAATGGACTGAATCTTGAATTATAATATTTTAACACTCTCTAGGAGATGAGCATTTATTATTCATTAGGAGAACTCGATTCAGATATTTCGTAAGACTTGAAAAATTAAAGACAGTGTGTGGTGCATATGACTTAGTCGTGCATATGCTCTTTTAAAATAAATTGCTTCCATCTAGTTTTGTTTGTTATTGTTGTTAACTTGTTTGAAAGTTAATCATAGTAGAACTTGGCGCGTATCGCTAATTAAAAATCAAAATATCTCCAGTTCACTGGCACTATTTGGAATCACGAGACTCATCGCTGTCGATGGAGGTGGACGCGCATAAGGGTACACCCACACCGTCGAGTAGCGCCGGGGGGTCGCGTGATTTGTGACCGCCCCGAGAAGTCACATAGCGGCTGATATATTTTACGGGCGGTCGTCCTCTCCACCTCCACCTTCTTCTCGTTGCTTTGCAAGAAAGCGGTTCACTATACGTCGTTTTAGATCAGCGAAGGTAGGGGCCGGCAGCCAACATTGTGCCACATACATGAGCGGTCAGTCGTCTTTACACTCGGCTACATCGTATTTAAATGAGAAAAGAGTCTGCCTTCTTTACTTTTTCATCCACCACATCTTCATGTATACGTTCTTGACGAGAGATGGCGCCCTCGGAAGATAGACCCGATGTATCATCATTAACCCTGTCAGAGGATGAATTTCAAAACACCTCCAAGTCCAAAAATTTTACCCTTATTTTCCAAACAGTTTAGCGCATTTTATTGTCAATCGACATTATAAGTAAAAATAAAAATGATTTCTTTGGAAATGATTTAGAAATTTAGAAAAAAGAATATCCACATTTCAGCCAAGATTATGGATGTCGCGGTGGACGCACACCAGTGGTTTCGTGCTGTCCGCCATCATAATCATCATCATCATCATTATCTTTTTGCAAACCCTGTTCGGAAATAATTATTCATTACGATCGAATTATCCTCTTGGCTTCTAGTACATCCTGTTATGTACCGCAAGGTTTCGCGCATCGAATACCTAGATATGCGGGTGCGTGCGCCACAGTGGGCCTGGTAATTGTTTGGTCGCCGAAGCTGAATAAAATACAGGCTACCGGTCTCGAATCGTCTGTCTACTTGTCTGTCTGTCTGCCCATCCGTCCGTCAAGCTTGTCTGTCTGTCACTTTGACGTGGGAAGATACCACGTGGATCCACCCAAAAAGGTCCCGGTTTACCGAAAGCTAGTACGACTGTTGGTAAACTCACCAAGTCATGCAATCTCTACACCCAGTTCTTGCTATGCTTTCCTTATACTCTATTTCTTTCACTCACACATTTATTCATCCTTTTCTATGCTCTATGCTCGACGCGCCCTCGCGCATAGCAAAGTAATTTTGCAATCACGCGATCCTAATCGTCCCGGCGGTTACGCTTTAATGGAAAACTATACCTTGATTTAACGAATGATTTGCTCCTGGTACTGTCAGAATTTTGACAGTTATCAGGAAGTATTAAAGATCGAAAATGCTGTTAATTAAGGACTTTGTTTTATACAGGTATAAGAATTGATTTTCATCCCTTGGACTCTATTTTCTTTATTTATCGATATGTTTTATTGATATGTTTCTGTTTGTCTAACAATAAGAAGAAATCTTTTTTATTTGCGTGGGCAGCAGAGATTGCAATCGTTTCGACTCAATAATTACAAAATCGGACTGCTTGCCGCACGAAGTCAATTAGTCACACGGCGGGGGCGCACAAGAGAACTTGGGCGCCCTTAGGGCCCTGTTTCCAAGTATAACCACACGAAGGTATTATAAAGTTCATCGAGGCGAATCGCCGCCATTTCCTGGGTATGCCGAAGAAGAAAGACTTGGTTCCATGCGCAGTAATTGTTAAAAATTATCGAGATATCGCCCACTTGGGAACACTTAGATCCCATAGCTTCCAGCTAATTTAAATTATATTTTCCTTTCGAATCTAGTTGCTGTGGGCTTTTTGTAAATTAATACTTTTTTAAATTACTTACTTTTTTAAAATTACTTTTTTAAATTTATAATATCATCTTTTCGAACAAATTATTATTATTATAGTCAGTTGTGATTCAGTCCTTAAATTGTAACAACGAACGCCTTCTAGGAACATATGCAAGACCTGCGTAGGGGTGAAAACCTCAAAGTAACGAAACAAAATATTCGCCAGCGGCAAAGTCAAAATATGTCAATGGCTTACGGTTGTGGTAAACCGCATAGTCATGCCACGAAGGGATTTTCTCTATCGCTGGAGAGCGAGGGGTTACTTCGAGTCATGCTATAGATGACGTGTCGACAACCTTAACGAAAGACGATGAGGTCTTTAATAGAGTTGAAAACACAGGTGTCTTTAAACCGAAAAAAATAAACGATTTCTTGTTTCTTCACAGGAAATTCCTTGTTTACTAATTTGATCCACTATTTATAATTTGGTAGAATTCAACGACAAGACCATTTATTTCCAAAAAAATATCTCTAAATTAAAAAAAATAAACGTTAAAATATTTTTCAAAAAAATCTTTGAAAAGAAGTAAGAGGAATTTGAAGTAAAAAAGGAGAGTAGATGTAATAACTTAATCTAATGGAGAAGTAATAAGTTTACTAAATCTACTGTAGCTATCATCCATTGAGTAGCTTCATCTTTCCGTTTGAGCTTTCTTTTCAATCGCTTCTTTGTCCTTCCTAAGGGAGGGTCCTTGAAGTCCGTAGTGCTAATGCACCTCACAATAGATCAATTACATACATTAGTGGATGTGGGGATGGTTCGAGCCTCCTGTTCCTTTTAGTCTGTTTTGCTCCTTTTTTATTGTTTTAGTTCCCCTCTCTTCTTAACGAGATATCGATATCAGTGTGAACCGCCTTTACACATCAGCAATAATAATTTATAAAATAGTTTAAAAGTTTAAAAATCAAAGGGTAAGGAAGAAGCCAGTTTATTAATTCAAAGGACAACACATACACACATGGGGAATGTATTAAGTGTTTTGAAATAAGGATTGATAAAAGATAGAAATAAATTGTTGTGTTCGTGTAAGAGTAGACGTGACCAGCAAACATTGTGGACGTCGGCACTAGCAGTGGCGGGTTAGCATCGGCCAGAGGCCAGACCGTAAGTTTCGCGAAAGTCGAGAATTTATTCGAGTGAAGGAAAATTTCGTTGAGCGCAGACCAACCACGGCAGATAAGACCAGTGAACACGCAGATAGACGGTTCGAGGTATATCCTGAGGAAGGGCTCGATCGCGACGTGAACGTCTCAAGCAAGGCGAACTCTCTTCATCTCTCTCTCTCTCTCTCTTTCGGTTTCTCAAGCACAGGCAAACATGTGAGCGAATCGTAAGTTAGGGTGATGGCAAAGTAGAAGGTTAGCCGCGCAAACATAAAGTTCCAGACTTACGACGCAAGATCCTCGATAGCTCCTCCTCGCGGTAGGCATAAAAGCATTAAAAAAGCGCCGAGGCAAAACGCAAGTGCACATATTCAGTATTCATAGGTATATAAGTAACAACTCCCTAGGTCTGCTTGTATATGTGACCTACGCATGTACAATACCCTATAAATGTGAAAAAAGTGAGTTTTACTTTTTTTCGCTGTACCTCTTCTTTTCATTTCACCTTCCTTTTTTCGTCTTCCTCTTGTTTTTCTTTTCATTCTATCTTTCTTAGTTGCATGCAAGGCCCTAGCAGTAGACCCCCGCGGCGTCCAACCTGTCTTTCCAACACCGTCTCAACGCTATCTTCGGATAGCCGTACCCGATAATCCTGTCGAGGTCGCTTAAATTTCTTTCCCATCACGATGAGGTAGGTCTCTAGATAACGATAACTTAAGAGTACCTGCATTATATGTTGCAAGTGTAAGCTTGCACTGATCAATCAACTGAATCCACCCTTTATTCACAAAAATCTTTTGGTTGGACATTTATTTTTCTCCAGTAACTGTAGTAAGTCATGGGTAAGTGGCCAATTCCACCATTTTGCTATAGTAAATGTTCGGCAGGATTGGGAAGGTACAAAAAAATCCCTAGTATTTCACCAGATTTCACTATATCCTAGGGATTTTTTTGTACCTTCCCAACCCTGCTAAACATTTACTATAGCAAAATGGTGGAATTGGCCACATACCATGGTGTTTGTTTGTTACTATTTTATTACGCTTAGGAAATAACTAGGAAAATTCGAATACTTATTAATATAATATTTTTATTACCAGAATCACAAAAACTATATGTTGTCGGACAGTTTGTGAGGGATGAAAAATCCGAGAGAAATGACCCTCTTTGGACAGGGAGACACACACTCCCTGTGAGAGAAAGAGAAAGGAAATGAGAGACAGGAGTAGCACGCGAATGTGGGGTAGGAACCCCCTACTTACGTAATTTTAAATTAAACTGTGACGTTTTCAAATTAACGTTTTTGCCTCAACCTCTCACGGGTACGCTCACTCGTCCTTCTCTCTCCTCTCTCTCTCTTTCTCTCTACATAGCGCTAGACTCGAGGTAGAAACTTGTGATATTACCGGCGGGGCTTTTTCGCTGGCGCGCGTAATTTAGGTACCAGGAAATTGGTTTTCTCGACAATGAAATAGAAGAATGCGATGGGTGCGAGCTCATAAAAAAGAAGGTATAAAAGTAAAGTTTGGAAAAGGGGTTGGAAACGGAAAAAATGTCATGCACTTACCAGTCTCGCTTCATTATTAAAATATGACAAATCAAGTTGAATGCAGTCTAAATTCATTTTGTCGTTAGAAAAATGTACATTGTCTTCGTGTGTCTACACTTGAGTTGGAAATAAATTTTCCCATATGGGGCATGTTTGTTGCAATTAATTTATCCGTCAACATCATATTTTAAATTTTTAAGTGATTTTTCCGACATTCATAAAAACTAATTTTCACTTCTTTTAAATCCATTCCGTCTATATATTTCTCTCGTTTATAGTCCAAAGTTTATAACGTTGGCAGCTTTCGAACTTTTAAAAATTAATAATTCTAACAGAATGACATTTCTTATTCTAGTATCTATACACATGCTATTATACCTAAAATCACACACAACGATTTTCATAAATAAGTAATGAGAGTTATATCCTAATTTTTATTCAATTTTTCACCTTCCCAAGCTCATATTAATTTTCATAAATATTTAATTTATTATTAATCTATTTTTCTGTTTTCAATCAAAATCAAAGTCTAACACACTCTTTTTTACAGTATATTTACAAAATAAATTTATTATTTTCTTAGTTGGAATTTATTTTGCTAAGATAGCGCATTTCGCAGGAAGTTCGCAATAGTTTCGTCACTTTAGTGACTTTGATGAGTAACTAAATTTTCTAAAACTAGTGACTTTTGTTGTTCGAATTAAACGAAAAGTTAATACCGTTTCTTTTTACTCTAGTGACTTTTCTTGTTTAAATTAAAGAAAAAAGTTACCAGAAATACGTCACTTTTGTGACTGTTTTGTTGAGTAATGCTAAACTTCCTATGAGTCTAGTGACCTTTGTCGTTAAAATTAAACGAAAAGTTAATAGAATTTTGACACTTTAGTATTTTTTGACACTATTACTATAAGTAATATTACTATAAGTAATAGCTTCTTTAAAACTCTAGTAATTTTCGGCACGGAACGTTAAAGAAAATTACTAGAGTTTTTTCGCGCTCTAACAATAAAAGCAGTTAGTAAACATGTGTCACTCTGGTAATTTTTTAATTGTGTAACAAACCTTTATAAATCCCAGTGACTTTTGTTGACAAATGTAGAGTAATAGTCACTAGAGTTTCGTCACTCGAGTTACTATTACATTGAGTAACAACCCGCTTTTCTAAAACTCTATAGTAACTTTTTCAAGTAAGCGGATAATTTGTAAAAGTTACTAGAATTTTGATCCATTAGTAGAAAGATTCAAGTAAATACCTCTTACAAAAATTCTACCACTTACAAAATATTAAACAAACATTTTAAACTAAATAAACTTTAATTTCAAACAACATTAAAAAGTATTTTTGTCAATCAAAAGTCACATTGAACTGGAAAATATGTTTACATTTCCCCTATTTTAACCCCTTTTTCTAAATTAAAATTTCCCTTATTTCCCCTTTTTTTAACCGCAATTTTATCCTGTGAAGCCTGATTTTTTTGAAAAGTTCTACAAGCTTTATGTGTAAACTTTTTGAAAACTTGTAATGCTAAATTGTCAGAAGGAGCGAGGACATTTTTCTATTTGTTACAAGTTCGCTGTGACTTTACAGTGCGAACTTTCTGCAAAATGTTGTGCTATATTTGAAATATTGGTCCAATTTTTGTTTCTCAATAGGAAATATGGGAAATTGATGAGTGTACGCTTCTCAAGTGAAATGCATGTTTTTCTTGAGTATCCTGTCTAAAATGCATCAATAGATGAATAGAAATTCTTAACTTGCAAAAGATGATGCCAGCTGAAAAGCAAGAGCTGCATTCTGGCTAATCAAGATCCGGGGTCATATCTTGGGACATAAACAGTTAAATAAACAAAAATATAACCGTTATCTACGCATGTTCAGTGCCATCCGCAAGAGAATATACACTCCGGAACCAGAGAAGATTTCATCTCACGCCTTAGCGTTGATTCAGACCACTCGGTCGGCAAACCAGTTTTCATATTTTTCATGGACTGCGATAAATTTACAACAAAATACACGAAAGATACACCAGCCACGTGCTCATTGGTGTACGACAGTTGCACGTGTGTGTTGTGCGTATGTAACCTCGAGCGCATAGGTGTCCGAAAGTAACTGAATGTGTAAATGTTCAACTTGCGGAATTCCTCGATTCTTGTCCTTCTCGTGTTTTATGATACCCTCAACACGAATTACAAAAAAATACTAGGCCTGCATTACACTTATACTAATTTGCATGAAAAGAGTTATTACTGTAATTCGTTACCATCAGCAATACTACTTTCACGTGTTTCAGATTTTTCAAAATATTTGTAAACAAGTCATTCCTTATTTATATCAGTTCACGTCATTTTATTAGGCTCTTTGAATCTGATTCTTATTCATGAAAAACAAATTCTTTAGTCTAAGTTTCATTAACATTTTTCTTTTGTTACCAAAAAGTTTACACTTCGTGAGAAAGTTTTGCCAACCTATAGAACCAAGTCACTTTACGAAGGACTGAAGAAACTGAAAAAAAAACGTGAAAAGTATTTCTAAGCCCAGGAAAAAACGGTTGTTCATTCGTAGCATTACCATATAGTACTGGAATAAATGCGATAGAAGCAGCTAGATTTGAAATCTGTGTTGTTAGCTGACCGGAATCCACTTCTTCAGTTGAGTGCATTTCTTTGAATTCTCCTTCCGTTATACTTGATCCTCATATTTCTGAATAAAGTTTGGTATGTTTACATCATTCCAAAAAGAAACCATCTCTTTCAACAATACTTGTGAGTTATTATACACTGAAAACATAATTTATTTGTATCAAATAATCTTTATTTGAGTCAATCAAATTTAAATTGTTTTCTATTTCAACCCTCACAACATCCGGATATTTCAGGACATCTTTTGGACGTCCTAGGGATATCAATAGGCCAACGGAAATTAGGATATCTCTAGGATGTCCTCAAGATATCTATGGACATCCAAAGGACATCCTGTTTCTTGGATATCCATAGGACGTTCGTCAGATATCCTCAATATCCCTTACTGTGAGGGAATGTAGAGTAATAAATAATAAGTAATGAATCTAATTAATTGAAAACAATATTAACACTTTTTGAAATTAAATATTTCCCTCGAGTTAAAATTTTGGGAGAAAATTTGAATAAAAGTAGTTACAATATAGGAAAGAGTAGGTGATGGGTGTTTGGAGTGATGCATGGGGTTGTCACATGTTGAGTCATGTGTCATTGGGTCGCCCTCAATCCAGAGTGCCGTATGTCCCGATAGTGTATGAGATCCCTATAGAGTAAGAGTAGAGCTGGGAGCGAAGGAATGGAATTGAGCGGTAAGGGGTCTTTGGGGAGGGAGGGGGCAATGGGCCGTGAACCACCACCACGGCGTAATGACGCGGCTCTCCTTTCAAAGATTGCATCGCAGGAAAAGCTGTATGGAGGCTTGCTATATATGTATACGTACAACATCGTTCCTTCCTATAACGTAGGAGAATCGATACGATGGCTCCAGAAATCCGGGAGAGGATTTTACGTTAAAATACAGCAGAAAATAATGGCCTGATACCGATGGTTCGTCGTTTGGTTGGATGGTCGGTACGTTCACGGTTCGCGGCTTCCTCTGCCGAATTACCATGGTCGATGCATCCTTTTAATTGCAAGGTTACTTCCAATTCGTTACGAATCCGAGAATCGCCAGGAAGAGCAACAACGTTGAAGCCCGATGTTTATCAACCTTGATCTTACCGAAAAAGATATATACGTTCTCTATTGTTTTGCCCTTTTTACAAGCAAACAGTTGATATGATCCTAGATATGAGGGTTAAATCGAAATATAGAATTCTGAGAACGAGCCGATTCATTCTGATCTGCGGGGATATTTCAGTGGTTCAATAAGAATGAAGGATGGCTTTCGGTGGCTGGAAATTAAGTTGAAAAAGAAGTGCGCCAATATCCCCGTCTTGGAAATGCTTGGAAACGTTTGAACGAGTTCAGAACGACGCAAGGCGATGAGGCGGTGAAGAATAACAGGTTAGGGAGTCAGGAAAGAAAGTAGTGGAGTGAGTCGCGAGGAGATGATTACGTTCGCAGGATAGAAGATGAGGAGCAAACGGAGAGCAAAGATTCAAAGATAAGCCAGCGGAAACTTTTAAAATGGTTTTGATTTGATTCTCTAACTTCGGGGCGACGTATTTTAAGTTATAAGAACCAATTTAAAAATTGGGCTGCAAAGATATCGCTTGAAACGAAGTAAAGTTCCCGCTGGGGAATAGAAGGCGTTCGGCTAAAGTTAAATCCCGGAATCTTAGTTAACGGAAGCAATTACGGAATCGCCTGACTACAAGTAGAAAGATATGCAGTGGTGAGATAACAAAAAGTGATAGTTTCACCTCTGTTTACACTCGACTTGTTCATAATTCACCCTTAGTAAAACTTACAAACACACGGTATTTTACTAATATGTAAAAGTTGGTTCATGTCAGCTTCCCTTTAATAACATGTGAAATCCGAAATACTAGAATGCTAATAGTGTCTGGGAACCCTCAGTGAAGCTCCATCATCCTGATTGCAGAATGGTGTGCAAACTGAATGATGGATGCCAGGACGAATTCTATTGCTTCCTTTTATCAGAGGGTGGACACCCATCGTTTTAACACGAGAGTACAAAAGAGAGCGCATATATTATCGTGTGCGTATTGGGGATTATCCTGCTGTCGACTCATTGCATAAATACAAATGATATCTCTACAGTAGGGAATTTTCTGATAACGGGAAATGGAGAAATCGATACTTTTCATCATTTTTAGTTGTTAGTTTCATTCTGCTAAATTATTATCATCGTACCTTCTCGTGTATCTAGTATCAAATTATCGACGCTAAGCCAATAATTTAGTCTTCAAATTGTAAAATACAAGCAGTTCCAGCATTCAGTAAATGAAAAATGTACAGTCGAAAGATGCTTGATCCTCATTTTGAGACAAGACAGAGAATTCGAGTGTCGTCACTCGAGTGCGCGTATTTTCGCTTCTCTGTATTTCTCTCCATTTTGCAAAGCAGTTCCTCATCCGGTCGGACCCGCAGTATGGATGAAACAGGACCAGAGGCTGCGAAAATGGAGGCTGAGGTGATGGTGGAACGGGTGGTAGGTAGAACGGGAAGAGACGGTAGCAGTAGCAGCAGCGTGTTTGCAGATCCTCTATCGGGCGCTTCGGTCTCCGATCCACCCCATTCCCATCCGCCCCTGGAGTCTGGATGCAGGGTTTGGGGGTAGCGGCAGGCGGCGCGAGGCAGATAAGAGAATTGCACTGTCAAGCTGGAATGATATATTTGACCAACATTTCCATATAACCCCCGGTAGAGGCGCTTCGCGCATCACTCGGCAAGCCGAGTTCTCTCTCAGGTTTCTCTCATCCTCTATTCTCTCCCAAATACTCCTCTTCCTTCTTTCTCTCACCCTTTCACTCACCTCCCTTATTTCCGCATTCGCTTCGTGCCTTCACCTTGTTCCATGTTCAAATCCTCCCGGATTCCCATTCTCCTTTTCTCTCCCTAAAACCGTCCTCTATTCTACCTCCGACCGAAATTGCGTTTGGGGTCAGCGTTCTTATTGACAGCTTTATACTCAGTCGTTCTTATTATAAATTCTTTTAGTGCTTTTGAACAAATCCTTCGACATAGCTACTTCCTTTCTAATCTTTATTCTCCAAAACAAAAAAGCTTTTTTAATGCCAAGAGGACGTAAATTAACATTAAATGCTTAATGTATCAATTAGACTTTAAGGATCAAGAAACTAAATAAACCTCATGTAGTTCATCTGATCTGGTTGATTCATTTGTGTGTCAGAGTTGACCAAGCGGAACAATTCAAAGAGAAGGTGGAACGTTGGAAGAGTCATCATGACGTTACACTTTCAACGTAAGCTACTGACGATTTGTCGTAATCACAACTCCATTTCAGTATAACCCTATTTTCTCGCAGCTTTTCAAAAGCTTCGATCGATTTTTTGTATATACAGTTCAAATTATATAGAATTGCAATTCAGTTGTAAAATTGTTGGAAAATCAGTAATGCGGCGAAAATAAAAAGTAGGAAATGTATTAAGATTTCTGTGATTCAGGTTTAAGAGTGATGCAGTTTATAATAAGATCTCTCGGGTCATTGCAAATTTAACTTTTCGATTGCTAAGACATCCGCTGTTCATATACTCTTGAAAAAGAAAAATAAAGAACGAAACGAAGGATTGCCAGTGAATTGGAAAAAAGGAAGGCGAAAAAGATAAGGATGTACAGCGATATTATCTCTTTCCTTCATGCCGCGCTAGTTCCCCATAGCACGCCAAGGGAGAACCCCTGTAGGGCGCTGCGTGTGTTAATTTGAATCGGGAGAGATTACGCGGGGACTCCCTGTCGCGAGCAGCCATTTTGTATCAAAATGTCGATAAAGGAAGTCGGCTAGTCCGTTCGGGTTCCCCTTTGCGTGATTATCCATCCATCGCATTTGATTGTAAGCGTCAGATAGTTGGAAAATTCGATAGTCCAAAATCCACATGACGTTGACCACATAGTTTCCTCATTGTCACAAGCTGAATTGAAAATGTACCATGATTTTTATTTCAAAACCATATATTCTATATAGTTTTCTATCTCTCACGATTGCCCGCACAGTACTTATGTTTCCAATTCTACTGACATTTCAAGAAGGGTCACCAAACGATGATTCAGAGATATTTATGGCGTGCAAAGAGTTACTGCACGTAAAGTTACCGTAAAGTCGCGTAGAATTACATGATGTTGGCCCCTGATATAGCGTTGTATCTTTTTTTTCGCACTTAGAAACGCGACAAAGTAGAAATAAAAGAGTAATGCTGACTTTTGGAGTATGGTCGGATATGGAAAATTAAAAATAGAAGATTATTTTTGAACAATCGTAAAATTATTTTTCTTAAATAAGCAATATTAGTTTGCAATGAAAATACTATTTTTGTCAGCATGTTTATTAAACTGCGGGGAATGAACAATTTCATTATTGGTAGATAACATACTTTTTACCAGATTCTCGGTCATCGGACAACAGTCAACGCCAAAACTGCCAGTCATAATAGCACGGACAATCAATTGCTTACTGGATCATATCGCACTATTTGTCTCTGCGGAAGACGAAGAGTGATTGGGAGAGTGAGAGAAGCCATACATTGTATCAGTCAGAGAGAGAAAGGGACAAAACAACTGAGGTCCGGAATTGTGTAACACACCAATTGTTTGATACAAGGCCGATTAAACGATTATTCTATGACGGTGCAATGCACACTGTTTGCTATTCAGTTGTTATACTGAATATATTTTTCATAAATTCACTTCCATACTCATTGTAATACTTTAATTTATAAAATTAAATTAGTCTTCTTGGTCGAGTAAATGATCTAACAATATCAAGTTATATAATAATTATTGTTAAATAATTATTATTAAATTTTATTTTCCTCAACACATATCGTGAGAATCATCATGAAATAAATTTTAAAAACAAAGTTGTTGATTTTACTGGCACCATGTGCTTCACTCTTTAGACCAAGAATTAATTGCAGATGCATTTTTTTGCCACATGAAACAAAAAGCAAAATGCACAACATTATGAAAGACAAGTCACCATCATGATACCAAAAGCAGGCAGAACACGGAACATCTTTTTCGCCGCCTTGCAAAACGTCTTGCCGTAATATTACCTGCTAGCAAATGACTGTGAATAAGCCTTACTCGTACCACCCAAGTGGAGCTTATTAGCAAGGATATTCCGGCCTACACCACCCAGAAACTACAGAGTGTAACAAGCCATGCCTATCCTTGCCTATATTCCCATTATTGATTATTTGATAACAAACAATACAGAACATATATATTTTTAGATTTTTGCAAGGAATATTTTGGTATTGTATCATTAATTTAAACACTTTCTTACTGCCTAGAAAAATTTCCATTTTGTATAGAATTATGTATTATGTAATTTTGTATTATGTAGAACAATTTATAAGAGAGGTCAAGCATGTGGTATCAAGTTCAAGGTTACTGGTCGCGAGCAAGGATGAAACACGATGATGAAGGTATCGGAAGTTGTGGCGATCGATGCTGCTGTCTAAGTAGAAACGTCTCAAGTCCCCCAAAGTTAGACGGTCGTTAAACCAGTAGGCCTCTCGTACAAGCACTGAGGTTTATTATCAAGTCTAGGTTCCCAATTAAGCAGCAGCGGCAGCAGCTGTGAAAATTAATGGAGCACAGATTTTAAGATGTAATTGGGCACATTCATAACTCAAAGGCGGAAAGGAAAGGGTTTGCTTGGGAAGACAATGGAGAGGACCGGCTTTAAGAATCAATGATTTTTATGAATCAAATTATACATTTATTATGATCATGAAGATCAAAAAGTGCTTCTACCATTTGAAAAAGAAAAACATGATTTTGGATTGCAAGATATTATTTCTATATTAGAAGTGATAGAAGTGACATTAGAAGTTGACATTAATGAAATAAAATTCAATGTACAATAATAATAAGATGTGAACATTGTTGAAATACAACAAATAATGAAGAAATATTGTTTTGACAGTGGTGAGCAAAGAATGAATCGCTATAATAATTTTTGTTTTTATGTTATTGGACATTGGGTTTATTTACAATGATAATAATGTCTCTCCTTGACTTTCTCTTGGAGAGTATTCTCCCTATTATCGACACATTGTACCCATTACCCTTCCCTAAGCGGACAACATAGAAACACCGTTTATACCGCATAAACCCAGGAAGGCCATCTATTCGTTCCCTCCCTGGCTCTATTAGCAAAGTGTGATGGAGTTTTGTGAGCGCGATTACACCCGAATGAGTATTACCCCGTCCCTTCTTACTCTCTAGAGAGCGGAAAGGGCGTGCAACCCTTTCTCTGGCTTACCCCTTTTGTCTATCTGGCACATGTATTTCATGTGTCTGCCAAGACGTGCATATCGATGCAAATAACTTTAACGGAGATAGTAGATTTTCAATACCTTCTCCTGTATTTATTTTTTCTGAGAATAAGAGAATCATGCATATAATTGGATATCTGGAAATATTAGTCCGAACGTCAAATCTCAAAGGCTTTGGCCATTTGAGGACCCTTAGGTATACGTGCCGCTCTGGGATGAACGTGATCATATAGACGAGTGTGAGTGTGTGTTCAGAAAATAGTATATACACGACACTTGCGCAAGAATAGAGGATAGCCTACGACTCGCGGGCGTTATTTAGCGACAATGTGTCGCGCATAGAAACGGCCTTTAAGCAGCCAATAAACGTCGTTACGTGGCCGAGGGTGCACCACTTCTCCCCGGATGACTAGGGAGAGTAGCCAATTTCGTCAGATTTCGGGAAATTGTTGTTAGGTATATACGAAACGATGTCCTGAATCGAGACTGGAATCAACAAACGCCATCGACAGTCACGTGCTCCCTTATATTGACCTTTTCTTATTGCTTCTTTTTTCTAACTGTTTTTATTTCTCGCAAACTTCCTTTTAGTAAATATACTTTTCCTTCATGTTATATGCTATTTGTTTTTCCCTTGACATCTCTTTTCTTCCTTTCCAACAATTTTCACCTGAAGTAGCCCCAAAATGAACCCCAGCGACATTTGTCCCTCACTTTCAACAATCCCCTATTAACTTTCGACGTGCCATGGCGGCTAAATGGTCCCTTTTATGTCGAGATAATGAAAATTACAAATAACCTCTCGCGAAACGTGCGAATGTGAATGCGATACGAGGGAGTGGGCGGACTATTGGAATTTTGTAAGTGGGGCGATGGTGCACAAAATAACAATAACTGATGTTCGTTTGGAAAATATATAATCTGTCACAAATTGTTTATAGGAAAGCTGTAGTAAACAAATTTTTAGGATCGTATTGAGTAATATCTCTTTTTTTTGGTGCTACTACGGAAGAATGAATTTCTTCTTTCGTACAAGACGGAGAGTTGTAATTTTCCACCGGCCAATGGTAACAACGAGAAAGCATGGAATCGCGGTCGCGTTCGTGAAATTAGTTTTTCAGATAATCATCACATACAATATTATGTTACCTCCGGGATGGCTTTTGTTTCTAGGTGGCATTTGCTGGCGCCAACCAATACTGTGTACCATCACGTACAAGTGAGTTTAAATAATTGGGGTTTAATCCAAAGTTACCTACTATTACTCTCGATAAGGAAAAGGAATTTTCCCTCGCTTATTCTGATGGATGAGTTGCCCGGCTATGGGTTGACTATATCTTGATCGCATTCTCGATAGCTGCGACTCAATGTCAAACTTCTGAATGAAATAAGCCTACGAAGAATCAAACAAAATTTAATCGCATGTAGGAATATTGTTCGTTAAACAATTTGTGAGGATTATCCATATACAAAAATATCGTTTGTAATCCAAAGTACCTACCTAACACAGGGATATTCAGGATATCCCTGGGACATCTTTTCTCTTCCAGCGGTTTGGATATCCCAGGGACAACCATAGATATCCATAGAATATCCCTGGGATGTCCAAACCGCCGGAAGAAAAAAGATATCCCCAGGACGTCCCAGGGATATCCTGAAATATCCGGTGCTGTAAGGGTAGTATTATAATGTATAAGTCTCCAAGTTTTTCTCAATAGGGAAAAAAATTGTTTTTCTATTTTTCTCTGCATAAGAAACACGAAAGGGAAAAAATTATATAGAAGTAAAATTTTTTGACCAAATGATATCTTCACCACAAACTGCACCATAAATTTCATCGAATGGAATTGGTGAGTCGATTTCAGTAACATTTTCTTCAGTGCTTCTTGAACAGAATAAATTTAAAAAATGATCAGCCTCGACACCCGTTGACGTCGTCTTGTTGAACCCACCCCTAACAGTGCGAGTGGTGATTAATGTTGCCGAACAAATTGTCTAGAAAAACATGTCGTATTCTCCCTCGGTCTTCAGAAGAGAACCCTGCTGCTGTACCCTTTATCTACACCCTTATATTTCCCCCAGAGAGAAGAAGAGAGAGAAATGAACGAAAGAGCCCCTTCAGGACTTCATATATGTGCAAGTGAGAACTAGAAATCGTGTGAGTGAGAGCCACATTCGTGGTGGATGTCATGCTGCACAGAACGGTGTGGTATGTAGATGTCTACATACATACATTACGCAGATGATATCCACGTAATCCGATTTACTTCGACTTCGCTATCAACGTTCGACCTCACCCATTCGGGTAATTATACCGACGGGTAGGTGTTGGTTGGCATTTCCCTGCCACATCGACCGTACAAATTCGTCCAGCTAACGCCCGATTAGAACCCTTGATTAAGCAAAGTCCTATTTGCACCCCCCAAAGTTGGGGGGTGCTTATTCGTCAACGCGACTTTTCTTCATTCAACTTCTCCTAATAGTCGATTAAAAGGCATTTTCCATAATCTTTGCATTATTTCACTGGCATTGTTGAAAATTGTTAAAAATATTGACAGTAGTTGGAAGCGAATAAATTTTCTTAATAATTTTCTCTAAAAATAAGAGAAAGGAATAGAAAAACATTTAAATTAGTGAGTGATGTTTTTGAAAATTTTCGAAGCGTACTTTTGAAATGCAAAAATCCATTTCAGGCAGACATATGTCATTCTTCTCGTTTGAGTAACAAAGCTACACAAAAGGTAAAATTCTCGTTTGCAGTATTCCTCTAAATCTCTCTGGTATCTCGGATCTTCTCGCTTCCCACCTGCGAATTACAAATTACAGCAACTGCAGTCGCACCGGTTTCTCGCCTGTCCCTTCAAGTTTCTCTCTCTCTCTTTTCTTTTTTCTCTTCTTCTTATTCGCTTCTCATCCTTACAAGATCGATAGACACACCGTGACCGAAAGCGACCAAGAGCCTCGGAAAAAAAATCTGACCTCATGTTCATTCTCTTCATCGTCGTCGACCTATCCTCCGCTGAAGAAATTTACCTCGGCAGAAGTTGTGCATAGTCGGAAAAAAATCTGGTAGCAATTTTGCGGTATTATTTACATCGTCGCTGCTGCTGATGCTGCTGCTTCGTATACGATCTTTCAGGTACCTTTATGTACCTGTATGCAGATGTGAATGTAACTTGGCAGTATTGGTATGTGCTAGCAGGTACCTGCACCTACCTCGAACGTCGCATAAAGCCCGGATTTTATTACAAGCGGATTCAAATTCCACACACGGGTGAGCTCCTATGGTGAGAGAAAGAGAAAGAACGAAGAAAAGAAATAAAGACACAACAGAGAAAGAAAGTCCCTGCGAGCTTCGAGAATATAAAAAAGTGTAGCCCGGCGCCGCTTTGCCTTAACTCATAAACCACCCGTTATTCTATTTTTTCGTGGATGGAAATTTTTTTTATTTTTTTATATCGCAGACCCTTAAATCTTCCAATTTAATCACGTATCTCTCCTGTGGGAAAATACTTTGTTGATTTAATCAAAATGTGAAAAAAAATATTTCCTACCGTTTCCATTTTCGAAAATGATTTCGAAATTTTATTAGTTATTTGAAAATTTGCAAATATTGTGTGATTTAGATTTATCTTCAGATATATTGACATTCACTTCATTGGGAGGGAAATTTTCCAAAATTCCGCACAACTTTTTCCAGACACCAGTTTAATGGAACGTTTGTCAGAAATATAATGGAAGTGAAGTCTATGTAAACTATTTTTATCTGCAAACTTAACGATATGTAAATGGTTACTTATCTACCTCCATCCAGAAGCCATTGAGGTCTCATCTTCTTGACACCTACGGACAGTTTCCTGAAAACCATTTCGAAGGGGATTCTTTTTGCTAAAATAAAAATTTTAAAGTCCGCAACGCATTTGGAAGGCTAAATGGAGATTTTAGTCTTTTATGACGGTGAAAACATTTCATTTTGCCTCCCCCGCCGACCTTAAATGCATATAAAGACACAGCCGGAGGCCTTTAATTTTGGTCTTATCCGGAGGGATATGACTGTTATTTAGATTTAAAGAAAGCAGCACGTCAGAGATAAGAGTCGTTTAGATTGACCGTTTGTCCACCGGATGGCCCTAAAGGGTCTCGTTTACCATCTTTCGCTCCTGAAATCTTTTTCTACATCTTGCCACGTGTCTTTTTATGAGTTTCCTTCCAGCCTATTTCTTATTCTGGTTTCCCTGACGTTCCACCTAAACTTGCAATCTTGAAAACTCCCATCTGTCCAATGTAGCGATTCGAATTGAACAGCAGGTGAATAAATGGGAAGTAATAAGTTTTAATCCTTTGGAATTTTCAAATACTTTGGAATATAATATTTAATAATAATGGCCCATTTTTAAACCAAACAACAAATATTTCTTTAATAAAGATAAAACTCTTCTGAGAATTAGAATCTTCTGTTAAAATTAAATCATAATATCAAAGTGTATGACGTCATATAAAAATGATAAAAGAACAAATAAAATTATAAATTACTGGAGTATATTTCTTTTAATGGAACATAAATAATCATAATAAATAAGGTGATACTCAATGGTATAAAGTAATTCGCGGTTTATTATGACTCGTTGTCATTAATAGGAAAATGCAAAAAGTTATAAATAGTAGTTTCGTGGGTCAGGAAAGCCATAAAACAACGTGTTTCATCAGTGTCTTTCGTGAAGCCGACGTTGGACAATCTGATGCCCGTTGGTACACATGTTGTTTGCGAGGTCGTTGGTTAATACAGCGCAATTAAGGTAACACGTGCATAACCAGGCAGCGAAGCACATGCTGCGTGATGAATGAGACTAGGCGAAATCATGATTGGTGGATGTCGCGTCATGGCGTTATGTAACGCACTTCTGTCGCGCGTTGACCTCTTGGTTTTGCTGCTCGTTGTACGTATCCGTCGGGACTCAGTATTATGAAGTTAGGGTGAATCTAATACGACGACAACAAGCTGCCGCAGACTATTACAGACGTCGTGTTAGTTAATTTTCACCGATTCCAAAATGGTGAACGTTATCACGTAATGGACAAGCGCCACTATTTCCGTGCGGATGTTGCTAGAACCCTCAGTTGTTCAGGACTGCCAGTTTCGTTTCTAGAAAAGTTATTGGCATCCAAGCTGTCGCCCCACTTGACCCAGTCAATTGTCACCGGCTACCTCTTGGTCGGGGTCAGACTCATCGCATTCTGGGGTCGACGATGGTATATCCACCCTCACCTCGGATCAGAAGGCGTCAGCTTGTAACAGTCTCTTAAACTTCAGCTCCTGTATTATATACCCTGTGTAGCAACTGCTGACGCCGTTATAAACTGTCGTTCGCACTCTCTAACTGTTGGCCCCCTTTTCTCTCTCTCTCTCTCTGTCTCTCTCTCACACACCATACGTCGACGTTTCCTATATCTCCTCTCTCCCTCTGTGTACGGTACTACGTTGCAATCTAGGAGAGAGCGAAATGTAAGCCCACTTTTGTTGCTATTAACAACTTGTGATACATCGCCTTTTCCTAGGGGAATCTTAAGTCGAACTCACCTAGAAACAATATTCGAATGTTCCGACGCCTTCTGCAATACGAATTTCAGTTAATAAAATGGGTAGGAAGGGAACAAATGTTTCTCTATACTGGGAACTAATTGAGATTGATGAGGCATATCTACCAACAAATGAGTCAGCCAAGACTTTGATGGTCTATTTTTTTGCTATTCATCTCCAAAAGTCGATGTTGACGTCTACGTGTTTTAACACTTCCGAAATTTACGCAAGCCATCATAGATAAATTTACTCAAATTCAATATATTCTACAAATTACAAAATTTGTATGATTCCCCTGAGACTGACTTATGGAGAGTCATCAAATGCTTATAATTTTTGCACAAGCGAATGTGTCAGCTAAAACAAAACAAGATTAGTAGGCCATTGTAGTAAATTATTCATACTTTGTGAATTATTACGTCCATTAAATGGATTACCGCTCCGATGTATTGCTCCAATTCTTTTAGATAATGTTTTTAAGGTTTGGATGACCATCAACTGATGGCCATCCAAACACTGCCTTAATGAACAACTTCTTTTAGTTTAATAGTCTTACTCGTATTGATATAATAGTATTTACTTTGTTAATAAAATGTATGCATATAGAATGCTACTTGTACATCGATGTTGGTTTCTTTTAAAAAAATTAAAAATAAACTGTGATTGTGTCATTGAGCATCGGGGATGCTGTCAGAACTTGGACGTAATCAATGGGAAAACAGTGAGACCAGATTCAGTTTGTTAACGTTATCTTAACTTAGATGATATTCAGGAAACGCAGTCGGATGTCAAGTGACGATCAACAACTAGGCAAACTGGATATATGAACGGGTTGGCTATGTCATCAATGCGGTTTAACGTGCGTCACGTTGATAGCATAATAGAATTATGTGCTATATAGATATGATGTCACAGTGTCCAATCAGTTCTCCGAAGTCACTCGTTTCATCATTTAGTGCCTTTTTCGAGATATTTCATTCAAATTATTTATTCTGAATAATTGTGAATTATTTATTCTGAATAATTGTGAATTATTCATAAATAATGGCTGACCTCTAATTTTACATTGACCCTTGTCTTTATTTTTATTTTCCCTATCAGAGAAATACATTATTGTCTAAATGTGCGACACTTTCTTCCCTGCGTCTGACTATATTGTGTCTGTTCTACTACTTTTGAACTTCCTTTCACATTTGATTCCTCGCTGACAGGAATGCTGTGACACTAATGTGTGAAATTTAGAATATTAGAAATATTTGTTTTTCGGTCAATTCGAGTAGAATTTTGATTGAACGTTGGAAAAATGTATACTTTTCATTCGCATATAAAAGCAGAAACAAACTTGCCTTTAGCATTTGGTTTACTTAAGTGGAATAACAGTACAACCATGATCGGATAAAGCTTCTATTATTTAACCCGGGTAAAGTTATAGAAATAAATCGATTTCGAGCCGTTGCTCCTATAGGAAGCGCGATTACACGCTGGGAGGATGCTCCCTGTAATGCTCATTGAATTCGTTGAATGGAAATTATGCGCACTCGTGCGCGCGGTCTGTCGAATCCAGTGACATGGGGTTTACAATTCTTTTTTTTTTCATGTACTTACAGTTACGCAAACTCACAACACAATGTTAATTGGAGTTTCTAATTGATTTAACTCAAATCATGAAAATTGAAATACAATCTTGCCAGGTGAAATGATCTAATTTTAGATTTATCTAGTGCTGTTATTATTCAACTCTGTTATATTTAGCTCCTTTCAATAAACATTGAAATAAAAATGAAAATGTAACACTTTAAGGATTATTAAAAAAGAAAAAATTCAAATTAAAAATATAAAATATAAATATAAATACTTGGCGAAATATGAGGTACGATCTCTCAAAGTTGTTGGTGACGATTTCGTATGACATACATAATCCATTTTCTAATGGCGATCATTATGGATGTTTCGCGTCCCAACAACCCTTTGCATTAGTCGGCGCGACGCAGTTCGCTATAGTGAAATTGATTACCAATAGTACAGTGTGCTTTCTGTCTCCTCTTCACCTCCTCCTTTTGGACAGTAATGATGTTTTGATGCGAGAGACCTGGTGCTCCATGTATCGACTGCAGTTAACTAATGGAAACTCTCCGATAATTGCAAATGGTCAAAGAGAGTAAATGTTATTGTGTGGCAGTAATCATCGTTACTGAGGTGTACATACATGACGGAGAAAAATTATTCTATCTCCAAAAATTTTATCTCATTTTATTCTTTTAGCGTTTATGCTGAATAAGATTATTTGCATATATAATAAACGTATAACAATGCTGTTTTATTACCCATTTTTTACTAAAGATAATTCAGGAATAAACAATTACTTTTGAGCTCAATTTTATTTCATTAATAATTTTCGAGTCCTGATAAGAATAATGAAATTAATTAATCACTACCTACATTGTTTTTACTATTAAAATAACAATGTTTAAAATACTATAAGAAAATGAAGGAAATTTTCGTATTCGACTTGCGTGAATTTGTTTTGCATTTTTTTGTTGGTATAAATGTGCAAAGAATTGGGAACGTTTGTCATTGATCCACAAATCGAAGCATTTGTCCTCTACTATAGGTGCATCCATAGTGAATGCGGATTTCACATGCCGCAGTATGTATCTAGGCGAATTTAAGCATATTATTCATGTATGCGCACAGAGTGCACTAAATTTAACCACGGTACGGGGAGGTCATGCAGGAGACACCCGTGTACCCGTTACGGTGAGTTTTATACTCTTTTTACGCGAAACCGTCATATGCTCGCCTCCTCTTCTGGTCCCATAAAAATGCAGGGTCCTTTGCAACTCACACAATCCACTCTTCTCGTGTTCATCGATCTTTTCCCGCTAAAATTCTCATCCCTATCCACAATTCTTTTGTCAGAATTGTTTTCCTTCACACGCTCGAAATTCGTAAACCAATAATAACTGTTATAAATGGACTTTTGGAAATATTATATAAATGAAAATAGATGAAGAAGGAATCGTTGAATGAGTCAATTATTTTGAAATGATGTTAATAAAAACATATTTAATAAAAATAGATAATTATATAAATTGACTACTATAAACGTAGGGTGCTTTCTGGAAGTGGAAATTGTTGCTTGAGGGTGGAATCTAGAGATGTTTAGAATGGGCGCAGAGATGATAATGAAAACTGCATTAAAATACTAAAAGCCTGAATTGCTATAGGGAGGGAGTGACAAAAAGTGTTTTCTCATCGAAAGATCGGTGACAATTGATGGCAAGATTCTCATCATCTTTTTGCGAATGACAATGCATAGCAGAGGAATTATTTGTTTAGCATAAAATTAAAAAAATTCTTTGTGGAATTTGTAACTCATTGCATTTGTTTCACGCATTAATTCTTCTCTTTTGAATATTTACATGCCGAGCTATTTGAAATGTAAAGTTTAATCGGCTCTCCGGGGTTTGGTGGCGAGTTTTCCAGGGACGGTATTTTTGTTGGTTTCTCGCAGATTGTTTGTCGTGTGGATGCGCACTGGTGTGAGAATTCAGTAGGTTGGGCAGTCTGTCGGTCCTCTATGTTTATATCTATCTCGCTCTCTCTGGGGTGGCATGGCGCGCCATTGTTCAGGCGATATTTCAGCGACGGGGTGGCCGATGGGGCGCGGGAGTCAGCTGGCTGTGACATGCCGCCTACGTTCGCAAAGGGGAATCATATAGTCGCTTAGAAGCACCAGAAACTGGAAAAGAGGCCTCTATGATACTTTCTTTTTCTCCCTCACCTCCTCTGAAGACGTACTCTTTTATCAAACGATATCCAGAAGCCTTTGGGGTATTTTTCAAGTATTTACTTTCACGATACCAGTTAACCACTCTGTATTATTATTACCATGATCCAAAGCTACAAGTGTCGAGAAGATTTCATGCTACTGTACTTGATACTCCTCAAGGATCCTTCAACTAAAATCGACCATGTTCACTTCAAATCCTTTACAATTCCTTTTAACAATTTTGTGATTTCTTCCACTTTTCAAGAAACTTCCTGAATCCCTAACAGCAACGGATATTTCAGAATGTCCAACGGACGTCCTAGGCGTATCCGGAAATTAGGATATCCATCATTTGTCCATGGACATCCCTAGGATATCCTAATAATATCCCAATTTCCCAGGATCAATGGTTATCTCCAGGTTATTCAAAGGGTATCCTAAATATCCGAATGCTATTAGGGATCTTATTAAACCCAATTCTAAAACGCTTTTTTTATTTTTCCTTTGTTTTATTTTCATAATTACGTGAAAAATTGTAGTTTGCAATAATTATCAATCCGTTAACCTGTTGATAAAGTTACTGCTTCTTCTCATTGAGTGTATTTGGAGATGTGAGGTATGGTGCTGATTCCGAATTCAACCGGAAGCTAGTGGGCGGCAATAACATGACAATAGAAGGGTGCTAGAGCGCACATATCTGTATAATAAACGGGAGTTTAATAATTATTATTCATAAGACTCCCTCTTGCATTCTCGCGAGAGATTCGACCAGGCGTGGAGCTAGGCAAGAAAGAGCTGCCGCAAAACAAGGGGTTCGTTTCTCGAGAACCCCTCTGGCCAGGGTGGTTTGTGGGTGAATCGAAAGTCAGAAGATAGAGGAGGGAGGTGGTGGTCGACATGGTGCTGCTTGAGTCAGTCAAGCAGAAACCCAATCACTTCCGGCGTCTGCGCCCATTAGGGCGCCGCGACGCTGACGTCGGCTGACGTACACCTCCTTCCTTATCCTCATCTCACCCCTCCCCCCTTTTCTCTCTCAACAAACCCTAAAACACAACCGCAAATCTATTGTTTGGTAACCGCCTGTTCGAAAGCATCCTTCAGCGTGGCTAATGATGTACCAAGGAGGACGTTCTTATTACACTACTCCTCTCTAACCAAGAAGAGCTTTTTCGTTAAACAGTTTTCTACCCTGCTCTCTTGCTTTTAACTTTTTATTTTCTTTTTATTTTCTGAATTCAATCTTTCAATGTTGGGTGTTCCTAAAATCTGGAAGACTCAAAGTATTTACTTTGAGTCTTCCTAACACAGAGAAAGTTTCATTCTTTGACGCAGGTTGAGTGGTAGAAAGAATTCCATCTTATTTACACGACTTGTGCTATAGTCAGATCTGGTAAGATAGCACCTACAGGCTAAATCTTCTTACAGGTTGCTTTAATACAGAATGCAGTGTTAAATTAATTCGAGTAGATGAAATGCGAATACCAAAAACAAAAAATATCTCTTCATAGAACATGTGTTTTTGTGAAGGTTTCTTCACATTTTACAAGGATCAGCCTAATTCTCCTTAGAGTCAGAAACATATCCAAAAATTTACTTTGCTTTACCTAGATTAAAATTTATTTTATAATTTATTATCTTATTATCTGGTTTTTTAATGCTTTCGTCTTTTTTGTTACAGGTTCATTAATGCGAGGCGTAGAATCGTCCAACCTATGATTGATCAGAGCAATCGAGCCGGTAAGTCGAGAACAGTTATTTAAAACATTTTTCTAACACAATACAATCTTCAATGAAAAATTAAAAAAGTTTCTTTTAAAATCAACTGAATTTAATTGCACTCATACGATAAATTATTAACAGCCCACTTGAAGGTGGGCTTTATTTATCAGAAAATTAAATTACCATCTATAAATATAATTTCTCTCGTGGATATTAATTTTTTATGGACAAAGGTTTAAGAAAACTATGCACGTGAACAATTTTCCATAGCCAAAATTGGTATCATTCGTCGTTTTTTTTGATGTTGCCTCGGGTGAAAAATTCAAAAGCGTAAAGTCTTTTTCGCCCTCTAATCTGTAAGAACGTCGTCTTTACGAGGTGGGAATCACTTCGTTTGCAGTAAAAGGCGACAACAACGGCTCCTGGGAGGGTTGGAGATCAGACTTGTTGTCTCACACTCCCTTCATCGAAAAAGAGGGCTTGAGGGTTCCCGGTAGAGTAGACAGAAGGTGGATAACGTTCGGATAATGGTAGGATAATTGGTAGCGGTGATCAGAATGAGTTTTACGATCCGGCAACATGCGTCTGTTCTTTTGGAACCCCTTCTCCATCATTCTTGTGTTTTTCCCTCCTCTTTATCCATTTCCATGCCTTTCTTACTTCTCTAAACAGTTTCCTTTTCTTTCAAATATCTGAAACTCGCTTCGCCACCTCAGGAAAGTTACAGCTCTTAAGGAAACTTCCAAATCGAGGGAAGTATTTCGGAATCAACGGCCGAAACACAGGGCGATTCGCCTATTTTTACGACTTTAGTCCTGGCTGCTGTACAGACCACCCTTCGTCTCATAAACACTCACTGAGTTACGGATTGTTTGCTTTAACGAAACTGGGCTTTAGGGGTTGCTGTAGTTGAAAATAGGAGTTTTGGCCACATCAAACAACAAATTACTTTTCCCCAGCAGGACTTCTTTACTCTGTTCTCATCTGGACAACCATTATTATTTTGAAGAAAGATTGTGTATTTAAAAAAATATCATTCCTATGAAATAAAAACGTCTGATGTATGAAACTGGAGAAGGATTTTGGTTGTTACCTCCTCTAAAGGTTTTGTTAGAAAGGCGTGCGTGTATCGACAAGTTTACGGGGGTGAGAAAGCAAAAGAGACAAGGTTCTATACAGAGTAAAGTGAAAAATCATGTTCGTCAAATTATCATCCTGAAGTCAATCCTGATCATTACCAAGTCCCCTCTTTTTTATCCTTTTCTTCATTCTTGTCTGTGCTTTTAGATCTTGGTTAACTTGTTGTCATTCTGTCACCCTTTTTGTCAGTACTTTTCTGTATATTTTAGTTATTTGCCAGTCGTCAACCATTCGAAAGAGTCACTTTAAACATTGTGGGCGAAATATGATTTATAATCCAAAACTCTTCATATGACTACAATTTGATTAAATTGCTTTTATTTGACAATAAACCAACTTCTTTGTTTTTCAGCTTATATACAATTATTGGTATATTTTATTTTCTTGTATGTTACTTATTTTGTCTGCCTGAATGTGAAATATGAAAATTACAAACAATGTTTATTTAATGGAAAATGGAGTAAAAATAAATATAAAATAAAGACATTAATTATGTATAGAACATACTGAATTGAAAAAATCACAAAAAGTACTTCTATTATAGGGAAGTTTTGTTTCTTAATGGCTAAGGGCAGTTTCTCTTGTCCATGTCAGTTCTTCATCTATCTCTGCATCAGGAATCCCTTTGAGATTTCATCCTTCCTCCCTCGCTTTCCAGAACCGATACTCTCTGATACTTTAATAGTCGAAATATTGCCCCAAGGGCAGATTTTGTTCTTTCGGAAGCTATAAATGATAAATGTGCCAAACCGTATTATATGTCCTTTTTCTATCTTTGCAGTGTTTAACTTTTTTTGCTGTATTATAATGTTGTTAGTGGTACTACAGTTTCTTTTCAAGAGGGAATTTTTTAGGCAAAATGTTGACGCACTTCTTTTGATAAAGCATTAAAATAAACTCATTGAGATAAAAAAGAGCGTGCATAAAAAGCCATATTAATGAACTCAAGTTGATTTTGAAGAGTATTTTCTAGTTATCTGAGAGCATTGCATCGTTGGCTGTAATGATGTTCGAAGTTGGCCGCGTCATCAATCATACTTTCATTATAAGGATTGCCTGCTCTGCATTGACTCTCCGTGCCCGCGGGACATTGTTATTACGAGATACACTGTACGTACGCGTGTATATTCCATGCGGACAATACATCGCGGAACGACGAGTCTTATTTAAGGCATGATATTGCCTGTAGCCAATCGAGAGTTTATTACCTGATCGGTGAGTTTCTATCGAAGCGAAAGATTTGATTGATTTTGATTCCCTTACAGACTGATATGCATTTAAATTAATGCAAAGTACGTTTGTTTGAAATATTTCGAGACGAATAGAATTTTAGTCGAATTAAACAAATTTAATTATTAATATAAAATTGTCAAAAATAAGGTAAAAACAATTTCTGATTAAAAATTCTACTC
>JUFY01034567.1:51734-64895 GCA_001855655.1 Leptopilina clavipes
AATATTATTATTATATTATTATTTTATATACATTATATTTTTTATTGTATAAAAATTACTACATTTTGAATAATAGAGTAATAATAACAATTAAAATTTTAAATTAGAAAAAAATTTCTAATATTTACAAAAGAACAAGTTTTTTTATGTCAAAAACTCTGAATGATTCGATTCACTATATCACACGCTTCCGAAAGTATAAAAGACTTTTTTTTCAAACACGTGCCAAGTTCATTGTTACAAAAATCTGAAAAAATGTCGACAAAACTAATTATATTTGTATAAGGAAACAAGTGTTTAAATTTACAATAATGAAATTTCATGGGTTTCAGGATAAATAGTGAGTGGAACAAAAAATATACAAAGTTTTTTTATTTTCTGGTGTGATGAAAGAAAAAAATAAAAGAATCTTTTACGTTTTGCGGCCATATTCGATTATTCAGACAAAGCAGCAAGTCTTGATATTTTAATTAGACGCCATGGAGCATTTCAATGGTATAATATATGAATGTGTATATGTACATACATATATATTAACGTGTGTCGCGGAAACGCTTTCTCGATTTTCTATTAAACAAGAATTAAGAGTATCGATTCGATGGATTCCCCTGGACCAACCATGCAGAACGAAGAAAATGTATATAGTATATACATACATGTATTGAAATGATAACTTTTCGTTTTCTATTTTTAATGAGACATTTTTCCTTCTTTTTTTTACAGAATAAGGAGAGTGGAAAAATTTTTGGAGGATTTTTTTTTGCCTTTCTTAAATGGAAGACAGAAACAAAAAAAAAACAGAGGCATCATCAAGTAATTTCGATGGGGTTGCGTGAACGCAAAAGCGTCGACCTGGGAATTCTGGAGTATCCATAGAGGTCATCGTCCGAACGATCTTTGGAGTTCTACCACCCCTGCGCAGGGATGGACTACCTTTGAGAAGAACGCGGACCATCGACCCTATATAATTTCCACTCACGAATCTCTCATCTGCCAGATCACTTTGGGTATTGTATTGATGCCAGTGGAAAAAAAATATATCTTCCCCTTGAACATGACTTTCCAATGCGGCGTCGAATTATTATAAATACTTTATTCATCTATAACCTCTAATAAAACTTTTTTCTTTTTCAGGAGTTCGAATTCAAAAGCGATCAAGAAAATTGGGAAAAGGGTTTTTGGTAAAAATCTGAGCTATTAATTTTTACCATTCACTACAAACAAAAATCCAAATACCTAAGAATTTTTAGGTTATTTTTAAAAAAAATTGCTTATTTTTATTTTTAGTAGTAATTAATTTTGTCCCTGGAGGAGAAATTTTGAATACTAAAGTAAAATACAAAAAAAGGAGGGGGGTAAAAATAGTGGCTTTTGTCTCGCTAGAGAGGCAAAATCTTATTGAAATTGGGAAAAATAAGAGATGAAGTAACGGGTGGAACGGCCGGTGGGCTTTTTGGGAGCAAAAACGACCCTTGCCTCTGCAGCCGAAGTAGCTTCCTCCCTTTTGGATGAAAGAGAGGAAGAAGGAGGGAAGGGGGGGGGAGACGAGGACGAAAACCTACGCGTTATTGAGCGGGCATTTCCCACAAAGCGCAGACGAGGGCAACCACCCCGTAGTCAAGCGCCGCAACGCGAACACTCCCTCTTTCTCTTGCTCTCTCTTCAATATTATCCCCTTTCTCACTCCCTCTGTCTGCAGTAAACTCGATCCCTCCTGTGCCTATATATTCTATAACCATATATCTTCTTATTTCTATATGCCGAATCCAATCCACTGATAATACCGCGCTGGCCGGCCAGAGATTTTCATAAAAGACCTTAGCAAACACACACACATACACACACTTATTCATTGTATATTCACAAAAACTCGAAAGATTTTTTTCTCAAGTTTACCTCATCTTGCAAAAAATCTTAAATTTTTATTCATTCTTATAATCAAATTCTAAAGTATATATAAATTTTATTATTTTCAAAAGAACAGAATTTTACGAAATTAATGCTCTTAGATCTTAAACAATAAACGAAAAAAAGATATTTGTTTGATACAAAAAAATAATTGATATATACTTTTTTTGTAAAAAACGGGAAGAAATTTTTATTATTTGTTTTTTCAATGCGAAGAAAAATGATTATTGTAAAAATGTTCAAATTATGAGACGAGAGGTTAACAGAAAGAAAAAATTGATTATATATTATTAAAGATTGTATTTAAATAAATTATGACTATACTGGGGCGTAAGACAAAGAAATTATGTGCAAAAATGTATAGGAAAAATTTGGTTTTAAAATAGCAAAATAGAAATAAAATCGTGCAGCGTTGTCTTAGGTCTTAGAGTAAATTATACCTTAACGGCTTACGTTTTACGGCTTACGTCTTAAGTCTTAGTGCTTAAATCATAAGACGTACGGTAGATTTAAGATTTATAATACTTAGAAATTAAGACGTAAACCAAAAAACAGCACGTAAGACGTGAAACGTAAGCCGAAGAACGTAGACCGTAGAACGTAACACGTAATCCGAAAGACAATAATATTTTAGCATAATATTTTAGAGGTAATTAGGACTAGAGGCTCACTTAAGACGTAAAACGTAGGACGTATACCGTAGAACGTAGGCCGTAGAACGTAAGACGTAATTCGAAAGAGGCATAATATTTAAAGGCATAATATTTAAATAATACTTGAGGCTCATTTAAGACGTAAAACGTAGAACGTAAAACGTATACCATAGAACGTAGGCCGTAGAACGTAAGACGTAATTAGAAAAACGTAGGGCATAATATTTTAGAGGTAATTAGAACTTAAGGCTCATTTAAGACGTAAACCGTAAAACGTTGGACGTTAATCGTAGAACGTAAGACGTAAATCGAAAGATGTAGGGCATAATAGTTTAGAAGTACATAATTAGAAATTGAGGCTCACTTAAGATGTGAACCGTAGGACGTAAGTAGTAAAACGCAAGACGTAATCCAAAAGACGTAAAAGGCATAATACTTTAGAGGTAACTGACTCACTCACTCACTCATTCACAAGTGAACAGTAAAAACGTAAGCTCGTCAGTCCCCCATTATTGCCTTATTTCCCTTAGGGATATAAAACTCGCATATATATATATATGTATAGAAAGAGAAACAGGGCTATAAAATTCGCGCATGCGTATGAAGCAGGGTTATAAAGAAGACAGCTGAGTGTCATGGCTGAGGCTAAACAGCAGATATCGTAAAGTGACCGTGTACTGCACCTTTCTTGCATAAAATATTTCTTTTTTACTTTATTAAAACTAAAAAATGAGTGAAATCATTGAAATACCCTCGAAATCGAAGCAAACTTATGAATTGACATACAATACGTTCGTTGATTGGAGAAAATCAAATAATATTACTTCTACAACTGAAACAGTGCTAATGGATTATTTTGACGTATTATCAAAAAAATATAAAGCATCAAGCTTATGGTCGATTTATTCAATGTTAAAATCAATGATTTCAATTAGAGAAAAAATTGACATTAAACAATATAAAGAGTTGATTCCTTTTTTAAAAAATAATTCGGCGGGATTTCAAAGTAAAAAGTCGAAAGTTTTCAGTGCTGAAGATGTGCAAAAATTCTTAGCGGAAGCAACAGATCAAGAATATTTAGCGACGAAGGTAAGTGTTTGGAATTAGTACTCGGGGGTTTTCGAGGTCGCTGATTACGAATCTGGCATCAGATTTTCAAAATCCAAAATGGCGGATCCAATATGACGGATGATTTTTTTAAAACTTAATCTAATTTACTTGAAACTTGTTACTCATGGGTTTTCAGGGTCGCTGAATACGAATCTCGTATCAGATTTCCAAAATTCAAAATGGCGGATCGAATATGGCGGATGATTTTTTTAAAACTTAATCTAATTTGCTTGAAACTTGTTACTCAAGGGTTTTCAGGGTCGCTGAATACGAATCTCGTATCAGATTTCCAAAACTCAAAATAACGGATCCAATATGGCGGTTAAATTTGAAAATTGATCTGATTTGCTTGAAACTCGTTACTCGGGGGTTTTTGGGGTCTCTGATTACGAATCTGGCATTCGATTTCAATAATTCAAAATGGCGGATAAATTTGAAAATTGATCCGATTTGCTTTAAACTCGTCACTCGGGGGTTTTTGGGGTCGCTGATTACGAATCTAGCATTAGATTTACATAATTTACAAACTAATAAACTATATTAAAACATGTTTTATATTTATTTACAGGTTGCCTGTATTTTTGGCATTTGTGGCGCTTGTCGAATAGAGGAACTTCTCAAAATTCGTGTACAAGATATAACGACGCACGGTAATCTACTGGAAGTCACACTTCCTGATGACACAAAATCAAAAAAATCCCGTTCATTCACTATTGGACCAGAATTCAGTAAATTTGTGAAAAAATATCTTAATTTACGTCCAAAAGAAACAAGTAGCGATAGATTTTTCATTAATTATCAAAAGGGAAAATGTACAAATCAAGTAATTGGAAAGAATAAATTTGCCATTCTACCGAAACAAATCGCAACATATTTAAATTTACCAGATTCTGAAGCATATACTGGTCATAGTTTCCGTAGAACCTCAACTATATTACTCTATGATTCCGATGAGGTAAACATAACAACACTCAAACGCCATGGAAATTGGAAATCATCATCGAGTGGTGCCGTGGGATCCATTGAACAATCAATTCAAAATGAGGCAAAAATTGAAAATTTAATTTCTTCTGCATTAAATAATTTTACTAGTGAATCTCACGAAGAATTCGAAACATTCTCCTCAAAGAGACAAAAAATGAATGAAAGTAATTTTGTGGAATCAACATCATCCAATGATAATTCGCCCAACGAGAGGGGAACATTTTTATTTGTTGACTGTAATACAGTGGAACCTCGATAAAACCGAAGTTTTAAGACTTTGTTCAATTTTTTTTCCCGCCATATTATATTAGACAGTTTGAATTTTGAAAAAACAGTATTTAAAAATGTAATTAAAAATGTAATTGAAAATATAATAATTTTTATTTATATTTTTAATTTATTTTTAATAAATAATATTTTTTGTTTTTTTATATCTGATTCAAAACAAAAAGACTGAAACGCGTTTGAAATATACTTAAGAATATTCTGTTAAGATGTAAAAAAAATAGAGTATAATTTTCGTAATTTGTCAATTAACATAGAAAGTGATATAATTGTTAGAATAAAAAAATATTAAGAAATCTATTTTATTTATTTTTTAACCTTATAAGAATTTTTTTGTTTAAATATAATAATAATGTAATGAGGACTTAAGGTCTACACTTAAGACGTAAACCGTTAAACGTAGAACGTAAGACGTAATTCGAAAGACGTAGGGCATAATATTTTAGAGGTAATTAAAATTTAAGGCCCACTGAAGACGTAAAACGTAGGATGTAAACCGTAAAACGTAAGACGTAAGCCGTGAACGTAAGAAGTAATCCAAAAGTCATAAGGCATAATATTTTAAGTAATTAAGATTTAAGGCTTATTTGAGACGTAAACCGTAAGACGTAAACGTAAGGCGTAGGACGTAAAGGGCCTTATGCTTTAAGTGTTATAAGTTACGTCTTGAGTCTTACGTTTAACAACTTACGTACATTTTACGGTTTACGTTTTGAGTTCCAACACGTAATCCGTAAGACGTAATCCGTATTTAAAGATAAATTTACAGAATTTTCAAGAATATTTATACGTCCTGAGTCTTACGTTTAACAACTTACGTACATTTTACGGTTTACGCTTTGAGTTCCAACACGTAATCCGTAAGACGTAATCCGTATTTAAGGACAAATTTACAGAATTTTCAAGAATATTTTTTTATTATTTTTCTTAAAAATTAATATAATATATATACATTTGCTCCGTTTTTTTTTTGTTGTTTGGGAAAATATATTATTATAAGAATTAAAATAAATATAAACGAATCGTGAATGTTGTGAAATAAATAATAATTTTTTTTGGGGTTGGGGTGGGGGGTAATCGAGGAAGTTAATCAACATGCTCGTGTTGTGCATTACTTTCTCGCCAAGTGTTTTGTATGAGTTCAACAAATTGACGCCACCAATGGCTCTTTGACGTGAAATAAAGTGAACACGCTGCAATAAAGATCCATGATAATACGAGACAATAATCAGTTTCATTTGACGGTGTACTGGATACTGGACCACTAAAATCAGCCGATGTCACGTAAACTGAGCCATTTGGCTGTTGATTTGTCAAGTGTGATATAAATTTGGAAAATGTCTCCAATGTGTAGACGGTGTCATTGAATTTTTCCACTGGTTTTCCATTGTGAAATATCACTAGAGTTGGAACGCCAACAATTCCATATTGCGTGTTAAAACTGAAAAATTTTTAAACAATTTGAAGTTTTTTTACATCCTTTTTGAAAATTCAAACAATTTTCAATTTTATTTTTTATTTATTTCTTTTACCCCCTTTTTGAAAATCCAAACAAAAATTTTCAATTAATTTTTTTATTCTTGCCAAAAAACCAATTTTTTCCATTTTGTTTTAATTAATATTTAACCTTATGCCTCAGTTTTCATGAATTTTTTACCATTTTTTTTTCTTAATTTACTATAAAATCGTTTAAAAACACAATTTTTCAAGGCTAATATTATATTTTCTATAGGACCATAAAAAAACCCAATTTTGAAAAATTAAAAAATTTTTTTTTTGTTAATAAATTATTCGTACCTTTGGTGTTTCATTGCGTCAATGGCAACAGTCTTAATGTGGGGATAAAATCTTGAAAGTGCATTAAAATGCGGAGCGGCTTGACTACTAAAAACACACCATCTTGCGTGAAAAAGAACAACGACACACGGTCCTGGTAATAATTTAATTTCAGTACTGTTTCTTGTTCTATTCGCTGGACCCGGTTCCAAAATTAATAATTCAACCAATCTCGTTGCATTGACAATCTAAAATTGATGACAAAACGATTAGAAATTCCAATAAAAATTAAATTACAATAGAATTAACATTTCTATTTTTTCTATTATTATTAGTATTTATTTTTTTATTTTGACCCTTTATAAGTTTTTTAAAAAGAATCTGACGGACAGTCAAAATAAAAATTGAAACTGCTTTCTTGTCTCGTTTTAAAATTTTTGAAAATTAATTTTGACTCTTATTTTGAAATTTTAAAAATTAAAGTTTTAATAACAATTATTATTCAATTATAAATTATTATTTATAATAATTATTGTTTTTATACCTCGACGGGTCCGTGAATTTTGTCATTCACGCAATTTGCTTTGGTAATATTTCTCTTTGGTTCCGATAATGTAACATTTGATTTTATTTTCTTTAACTCTTCCACTCCCTCCGTTTGATTCTCCAATTGTGGAACTTCAATCGTCCCATTTACCTCGTCCAGAGGAATTTTCCATTCTCCAATGACAAACGAAATGCTAACTGTATGCAAAAAAAAATTTTTACATTAATATTACATTTTTCTTAAACTTCGTAAAAAACTAGACGCTTTTTTCCAAAAATATTTTAAAGAAAAAACAATTCAACACTCAATGTTAATTTATTCAGCTTCTGATGGAAAAATTCTATAATTTCATTTTTTTTAAATAATTTTAGAAAGAATTATTAACAATATACGAAATACTTACTGAAAAATAGAAGAAATTTTAATGTATTTTTACTGAAGGGATACATTTTACAAACATAACCTCTGGGGAAAAATAAACTGTGAACTGCGGTGGGGCAATGTTAAATTTAGAGGGGGAAAAAAAATCAATCACTTTGGATAAAATTCTATTTTCTATTTATCCTCTGAATTCGTTATTAATTTAAATTTAATTATGAAATTAATTGCAATGTAAATGAAAAGAAACATGACAAAACAAACATTCTGTCAAAATATTGTCACGTTCTATTTTTGTATCTAACCTTAACTCACCTAACGACCTAACCTTCGAGACGATCACTTGTCCCGCCATTTTTAAAAGACCGCTATATTGATTCCATTTGCCTCCTTTGCTGATGGGAATATTTATATTTATAAAATAGAGAAAAAATATTTATAGGAAAATTTTTTACTTAATATAAAGGTGTTACTAGGGGAGGAAGAATACCGACTTCGGCACAAAAAATAGATATCAATATAAAGGTTAAGTGTTAAGTGTTATTTTCAATTTTCTGCGCATTTCAACGAAATTAACTAACCTTTGAAATAATTTTTTAAAGTGCCTTTTTCCAGTTTTTATCATAATAATAAATTAGGACTTAATTTCTTAATAGAGAAAAACGAACATAACCTGCAAACAATTGTCGGTTATTGTATTTTTTTAATGCGGTAAATCGTTGAATTATGAGAATTATAGTTTTTGTTTAAATTATCTTAACTTTATTGAATGTAAAAAATATTAATTTTTATACTTTTTAACTATTATATAACACAGATTCTAATAATTATAAATTTTTCCATATTCGATTATAGATTATTTATATTTATAAATTTTTCCATACTCGGTTATAAATTATTTATAGTTTTATAAATTTTTCCATATTCGATTATTTATTTATAATTATATAAATTTATCCATATTTGTTTATAGATTATTTATAATTATTAGTTTTTCCATATTTCAATTATAGATTATTTATAATTATAAATTTTTCATATTTGATTATAGATTCTTCATAATTATAAAATATAAATAAACAAAAATATGGATGAGTTGGATTAACTTTCGATTTGACTGTCTGTCTGATCCCTTCTTAAATTATCCAAAAAATAATTTCTCCCTAATTTTATAGAATTAGACGATTCGGCATTTCTTCTGGTTTTCCTTTCAGTGCAGCGAGAATATTATTCGCTGTCATTACAGCCATATTATTTCTTGTTTCAAAAGTGGCACTTCCCAAATGTGGAATGACAACTGAAACATATATGGATTTCAACAAAAAGGATTAAAAAAAAATCCTTTTTTGAAAAATAGCGAAAGGTAAATAAATAAATATACCACAATTGTCCAATTGAAGTAACTCGTGATCCGAGCCAATTGGCTCAGGAGTCGTTACATCGAGACCAGCTCCCCAAATTTGCCGATTTTTTAGTGCCTCTATCAGCGAAGGCTGATGGACAACTTGCCCTCGACTCACGTTTATGAATACCGATGTTTTCTTCATTTTCTCAAAAGCCTCTTTATTGAACATTTCCTTGGTATCCGGTGTCAGTGCAACGGTGACAATCACAAAATCACTATCCCTCAAAAGTGTATCAAAATCCACCAGTTTGCCATTGAATTTGCCCGCTTCTGGTTTTTCCCTTCGGCTTGTGTAAAGTATTCTTGATACCTTGAAACCCTTGAGAATTTCTGCCACTTCGATACCAATTCTTCCCAGACCGACAATTCCCACTGTTGAATTTAATAATCCCGGTCCTAACATCCAAGTTGGACCCCAAGCTTTCCATTCATTTCTGTATTTAAAAAATAAAAGAAAATTTTTTTTAAGGG
The DNA here is from genome assembly GCA_001855655.1 of Leptopilina clavipes. NCBI lineage: Eukaryota > Metazoa > Arthropoda > Insecta > Hymenoptera > Figitidae > Leptopilina > Leptopilina clavipes. The sequence continues at coordinate 61,252 of JUFY01034567.1, forward strand.
GGAAAATAATTTTATTTTCTGTTTCTTTCAGAGGACTCACTGGAAAATTGCCTTATTGCCGTGGATTAAATTTCGAGAAGTGGTTAAAAGCAAGGCGACGGTCAATTCAGCAGTGGCTGGTGTTAATATTCCAGGAGTGTAGCCAACATAGATATTTCTCGCTTTTAACGCTTTTAGATCTAAATGATCAACACCAACGGACATTGTTGCCACGACTTTTAAATTTGGACCCGCTGCCTTCAACACCTGGTCATCAATTTTGTCCGACAGTAAACAATAAAGTCCATCGACGCCAGTGATTTTTGCCAACAATTCCGAGCGAGAAATTTCGTTCGCATGTTCGCCTACAATCAAGTCGCATCTGTAAAAAATGGAATTTTTTAGAACCGAATCGTAACAAAGCAAAATTTGCAACTACAAAAAAAGGGGATTTTAATTTTTCTATTTTTCATACATTACTTACTCTTTCCCCAATAATTCGAATCCAATCGCAGGAATGTCAGGTCGAGTGACAAGTATTTTGGGTCTTGACATTGTTGAATTATTCCTAATAGCAATTTTTTCAGTATTTTCTAATATTGACAATTTTCTAACACTCGGCAGAGAAAAATTCGATCTAATAACTAGAAATTCCCATAGTTTTCTTGTAAACATTTATAAAAATTGAAAAAAAAATGTTATGTCAATTATAACCTCTATTGTTTCATATCATTCGTATAATCGCGGTAATTATTTAAATTCAACTCGATAAATCTCAACGGAGATGTTTTTTGTTGTGATAACCTTTCAATAAGGTTTTGAACGATAACCTCAAAACGCGAAACTATGTAGAAAATTCGCCGGCCCACGTGACTTATCCTTATGGTGAATTTTCAATAACAAAAATTTTGAATCAAGTATTTAAAATTTTTTTTTGAAATAATCAATTTCATCGGTTTTTCTAGTGAATATTTTTTATTAAATCATTCAGTTCGTAACATTTTTATATTAAAACTTTCAGTTTTTTTTAAAGCAATTTATTTCTAATTACAAGAGTCTCTTGTTAGTTACATTTTTCTTTTTTTGTATAGAAAAAATACTGCATTGAACATGAAATAATTGTGTAAGAAATACTTTTCATAAGTCTTGAAAATCTCTTTAAAAGTCATAGATAATATTTAATATATTTGTATTTGGGGGGATTGTAACTTCATATTATTTATATTGTTATTAGCTCATCTGATTTTTCGCTGCCGCTTTCAAGGTGTTTTTCATTAACATAACAACCGTCATTGGTCCAACACCACCGGGCACTGGGGTAATATGTCCTGCGATTTTTTTCACATTCTCAAAATCCACATCGCCGAGTAATTTTTTACCCTTCTCGGTATTTACCCTCGTGATTCCAACGTCAATAACGCAAGCTCCCGGTTTTATCATGTCCTGCGTTACAAGACCAGGAACACCCGCTGCCGATACTATCACGTCAGCCAATTTCACGTGTTTTTTTAATTCCTCCGCTGGAGTGTAACGATGACAAATTGTCGTCGTCATATCCAATGCTTCCGTTTCACCTGAAATAATTTTCATATCAAAAATTAGAATTTAAAGAATTAAAATTAGAATAAAGGGGAATATTTAAAAAGGTTTTTTTTTCTTGTACCTTTGCCATCGGAATGCAGGAGCATTGCAATTGGAAGACCAACGTGTTTTGATCTGCCAATAACGACGGCATTCTTTCCAAATGTATCGAATTTCGATCGGACAATTAATTCCTTAACGCCTAGTGCCGTTGCGGGTACAATAGTGTCACAATCGGCGCATAGTTTGCCAATGTTTTCCGAATGAAAACCATCGACATCCTTTAAGGGCGTAACGGCCTCGCAAATTTCCCTCTCGTTCATTGAAGCTGGCACTGGCAATTGAACCAAAATTCCATCCACTGATGAATCATTATTCAGATTTTTTATCGCGTTCAACAGAAGTTTTTGGGAAATGTTCTTGTCGAACATTAGTGTCTCTGCCTCGATTCCTGGGAAAGAGAGCATCGAATTAGGTCGAAAGGAATTTGTATATATATTAAATAAATATTTTTCTTCTTCTTCTTTTTCTTCTTTCCCAAATTATTATTAAAAATTAGGAAAATTCGGAATTAGAATTCTATTCGTTTTATTATTCAAAATATTAGAAAGAGTATCAAAAAATTTTTTTCCCGGAAAATTAATAATTGACAAAATATTCTTTCACAACTCACCGACAGCTTTTGCTACTTTAATTTTTCTTGATACGTAAACTTTACTGGCGGGATCGTCGCCAACAATTATTGCCACTAATTTTGGTCGTCTTTTTCCACTCTTCACCCATGATTCCACTGAGGTGCTGATTTCCTTTTCTATTTGCTTCGCAATACTGTTTCCATCAATTATCGCCGCTTCTAATCTATACGTAGAATAATTATCTATTAGAAACTATTTGTCAAATTAATTATCATTACAGGTAATATTCATTCCCTTCTTGATTTTTGAACTTTTCGGTATTAATATTTTTCTAAAACGAATTTTTTTAACGTAAAAATATTTATATTATTGGTTTTATAAATAATATACTGCGATGAAATTATATAATAATTACCTATTATAAATTCAATTATTTATTTTATAATAATTATATTATATAATTACATTATGTTATATTTTAATTATACCAAAACAATATATTTTTAAATTAAATACAAATTTTTTTTTCTTTTTTCTCTTTTTCAAAACCATGATTTTTTTTTTGTGGGGGGGTCGAAAAATAACCATGAAACTCACAATGCTTTTGTGGAATGTAATCCCCTCTCGAAAACTGTTACAAATTTTCTTAGAAACATTTTTTAAAGCATAAAAATACTGAACATATTTCATAAAAAAACACAATTCTTAAATTCTTTTCCTCGTTTTCTTTTTCCTCCTTTTTTTTAAATTTATTTTAAAATTCAACCAGTTAATTTTCTACCTCACGTGTTGATAACTCGCGAATATCTAATCACAAATCGTTTTAAAAGTTGTCAACTTACTTGGTTACTCCCATTGCAAAAGTAGATTGAGACCAATGCAGAGAAAGGTGTATTATAACAATTATAAATACACAGTGTGCACGTGTTGTAAAAGGAAAAATAAATAAAAAAATAAAACTGTACCACAAAAAGCAAAAAAAAAAGAAGTATATAGCAACAAGTAGTTTCTAGTTGTTGAACGGTTGAACCAGTTTTCTCTAATATAAACGAGAAATTAGATTCATTCCGTTTTTATACGCAGACTTCCCTCTATTCTTGTTTTCATTTTTTTTTTTTTTTAATCAAAAAAATACTTATACATATTTTATATGAGGCAATGACTCTTTCACAATTTAGTTATTCTAATAACGTATTTTGTGATTCGTTCAATTTTTATCGACCCCCAGCGAAGTTGATAAATATTTTTGCTAAATGAGATAAATCTTCTTCTTATTTCTCTTTATTTATCACACGCAAATTATACGCAAGTTATTGACAAATCTTACAGATATAGATATAATTTATTCGCAATTTTTTACTTTTCATTAAATTTTTTATTTAATTATAAATAATAATTTAATGTTAATTATAAATATTACTTTAATATTAACTAGAAATATTAATTTAA
>JUFY01034569.1:7400-51807 GCA_001855655.1 Leptopilina clavipes
AGTTGTTCCAAGCGGCCGAAATCATGTCGAGCGTCATTTTTAGATTTTTTTTTAATTCGTGTGACCAGAAAGACCAATGTGCACCACCTACGTAGTGCACACAGTACTTTGTGGAACAACTGTTCAAGGAAAGCGCCAATTTAAGGTTCTTATTCAGTGAATAAAAAGCTACAACCAGTGTTTTTAGTTACAATTAAAAATATTTATTTCGGGGGAGAGGGGTAAAATACCTATTTGATCTATGTCAAAAACCTGTTATTTTACGTCAAAAACTTTAAGTGACACGTCATACTAGATACTAGAAAATGCAATTGTTGTTAATTAGTTGTTCTTTTAACAAGATGCTCGAATTTAGGAATAATAAGTTGTCAATTGATTATTGCTCAAAATGCAATACTAATTTAAACCGAATTATTATAAGAACACTAGAGCCGCCTATATGCAGGCGTGATGAAGCTTCTTTTAGTGACATCAAAAATTTTGTACCATTACATTTTTAGATAATCAAAAATAGTATTTGTTTTGACCTCGGTGCATTAACAGAATAAAAAAAGTTTTATATATTGTTACGTCTAAAACCCACACTTATTTCCCTATTTTCCCCGATTTAATTTAATTAAATTAATAATTAATATTGGGACGAGGTTGGTAAATAACAAGATTAACTTTACTTATAAATATCATGTATATTTTTAAGAATGAATTTGAAATGAAATATATATGTATCAATGAAAGAAGAAATAGAATTTCTGGACTTTTTCTAATATTTCGGAAAATGTGCTGTTAAGTGGTTACCTCGATGCTACTTGGCACGTGCGTTCTCAATGTCTCCACGGGGGTTTCTTGACGAGCCAGACACAATGCCCCTTTGTCTAATTGTCTGGTTAATGGGACTTAGCGACGTAAACTATCCCTTTAGAATCAACTCGCTGGTCTTCTTCTATTATTGGTTTCAAAACTTGTAATTTCCACGTATTTTCAATGAAATAACTTGTGCGTGTTTTCACTGAATTTATTTGCACGGACTATGCAAAAATATTATCTAACTGACTGAATAACGTAGATTTGTTGCACTTGTAAAATACACTGGTCGGAGACTCTTTTAGGTAGACTGGTTCACTCGTAGATTAAGAATAAGACTGAGATGAGGTGACAAGTGTTTAGCCCTAATGAACTTGTGTCCGGTTTGAGCAGGATATTTCTGGACTGGATCATCTGAAATGATAAAACTAAATCTTTTTGTTAATGTAATGTATTATCTTGTATTTGATCGAAGAAATAAGCAAAATAATAATTTTTTGTCAAATTAGCGGATTCACTCTGTCACTCCACGCATCTAAATAAAGGAGAGTAAGCTCAGTTGTAAGACTGCAAGCAGCTATAATTAATGATTATAAATCTAGATTTTTGAATTTATCAATGCTGGTTTTAAAATCAATGCAAATTTTGTTATATCGTATGATAAATTGCACCTTGTGTTCGATGACGCGTTGTCAACTATAATACCTTGCAATTTATTCTATACTTCATATTTAATAAGAACATTGTAGAAAAAATTTACAGTATCCTCCACAGTATGAATTTCCATTTTATGGTATAAAATCAATTACAAGCGATCGTAATATCCAGTCATCTCCTATAAAATAAGCTGTTATTGCACAAAATGATTTATTAGCTATTAATGTCTAGTCATCTGTAGTGCAGAATACTTAAGACAAGTTTTTATTCGAAAATATTAATCACTAATCTTCACTCCATCAAATAGTGGTTATGATATTGGACAAGTATTTTTAAACTTACAGACATAATTATAAATAATTATAAATTGAAGTTCTGGCATCTGCAACTGGAATGGAAGACTCATTATGGGTCCGAAATACGTGATTCAATTTTTGATTTTAGATAATCCAGTGAAGACACTTTTCTTGAAAGAGTCGTAGGAGATCGGGTGCAGAGGACACAGCAATTCATATGTTTATAAATTAAAATTTTCTTTTTACATATTTAAATATATTATAATACATTATCAGCAATGTAATTAAAATTGTGAACAACGTGGAAGTCCCTTAAAAAGAAAAAGTCTCCAATAAAATATCTATTTACATGGAAAATAAAAGTTTCATCAACACGGAAAAACTTTTCTGATGATGATACATTATTGATGCTAGTTAACTTGTTACTAAGAGTAAAATAAAAGTGTGACGTTAGCGGAGGTGTTAAAATCCAATATTGGATCATAAATATTTGTCATGTTATAAATTTATCCAGTAGAAGATTATTTTAGACATAATTCATTGGGAGAGGGCTTCATGAATAAAACGAAACTTGGGATAAAGTTTCGTGAGCATTTCAAGAGCTACGTCTTCTTAGTAGTAAATTTTGGCGTCCAATAAACTTGAAGACTCCCACGACAGTTGGCAAACACCTAGCAGGTTTATTTTGTAAATTTCGATTTCTCAATAGATATATATCTATACAGACGAAATCTGGATAATGTCAGGCACTTACAGTCCTGAGGAAAAGTTATATATAAAGTTTATTCAGTGAAAATTGTCATTCGGGTTGGGATAAATAATATTTATAGGGAGATAGCTATTTTATAGTCTTAGCTATAGGATGGTATTATAGGATAGAAAACACTATCTATAAATAACACAACAAAAGTAATTTCACTAAAACTTTTTTTATGACATAGAAATGATTTTTCAATAAAGCTGAAAGTTAGTACTACACATGCTTTAAACTTTTCTTCTAATTTTCCCACAACTTGCATAAATTTATTTCCTGATTTAAAGTATATAAATAAATTTTATGTTGATTAAATTATAATTAAAATTTATAATTAATAACAATAGTATTATTATTATTATTGTGGCTTCATTTATGCATTTCAAGTAAATTGAGAGAACCGTTTTTGCTCATTAAATTTTAACCAATATTCGTAATTCCCAACAATAACATATTACACATATTCAAATCTATAATATAAACTTATCAATAAAAAATTTCGAGTATCTGAAAATTTGTTCACGTTTATTTCACTTTGGGGATTTGACATTAATTTATATACTGGAACACAATTATCAATTAAAAACACAATGAAATGAAAATATTTGTATAATTATTTTCAGATAATTTCAACAATTCATTTTACAATTGAATAACATGTTGCGGAAATTACATTTTAATGTTAAAATATTTAACATTTAGGTATATTTGAAATATTTACTGAGCGATGAATTCTAAATTGGAACATTATATTTGTGCGGCTGAGCAAACATATTTATTTTAAAACTTTAAAACAAATTGTAAAAATTTTAATCTACTAATTCAAACTACAGTCTATTTCATCTTATATTGTATAACCTGTCGCCACGCCGTTTCATTAAAATTCAAAAGACTCAGAACCTGGGAAATAATTCTGTTCGACAACAAACTATAAAGGCGATCTTTATTAATTAATTTTATTTAAGCGCCTGGCTGCTTTTAAAGAATTTATTTAAAAGAACAAGCCATATTTAGAATATTTGAATTTAAGAGTTTAGAACTTTACTTTAATTTCACCGACTTGGAGTGGGAACGAATGATAACTTTTATTTAAATAAAACACTTATTTAACACAATAAACTCACATTTATTCAAAAGGCTCTAATTAACTTTAACAATTAATGACTAATTAGAGTTTGCTCTAGAGTCCATATTAACAGAAATTATTAATGTTCTTAATGAATGTCAAGGCAATAAGTCTCTGATTTACCATTTTAATAATTACTGGATCTATCACAAACTATATCATAAATTACTTTTAATTTTTAACTTTTGTTAATTCTTGGATCCTCCGATCCTTACTCTACAAAGTACTGGACGTAAGAACGAGCGCCCTGCGGCTGTTAGTTCATCTAGTCTCGTTGAATACTAATTTACAGAAAACCGCAATCCTGTGGATAAAGTCTAATTCTGAATCATTTACATATGTGACAGGTTGTGGCCCTTTAGGCGCAATAATGAATGACGAGACTGTGACTAATCTTATACTGACCATTGATTGGAGTGTAACATTGGTACATGATGTACATTATGCAACCCAATGAGTGTTTGCATCTTTCGTCTTTTCCATTAATGATGCTCCTTGACTTAAACGCTTTCAAGTCCAGTCTGAGGTTCTGTTCATCTCGACGGAAACCTTGTGGATATTATCTGCGCTATAATAAAAGGCTGCATTCAACGATCTGAGAAATAAAGTGAATAAGGCAGAGATTTGTTCTAGATAATACATTTAAGGTTTGCACTCGGACTCTTCAACAACTTATGATTTCAACCTGATCAAATAAATGTGTTCTTATTTTTTTACAATTATTATAATAACCCCTTCTTATGATATTATTTAAGAATAATTAAAGGGGGCTTCACGTCCACTTCGCAATCGAGGAAAAAGTGAAAATCGTGATGCTGGAAATAGCAGAAGAAGGCTAATCCATGAAAGACGATTAAATCGCTTAACTAAGGAGGCCCAAAAGCGAGCTAGAAGTCCTGGTAGTCCTGAGGCTAAAATGGAGGATTCGAGGAAGAAGAATAAAGCGGAAACATCTCTTAAAGAAACGACAGTTAAGGCAACTGAGATTCAGAAGCCTTCCCAACCAAGGAAGAAGATCACAGTGACACAAGCATCAACAATGTTGACAAAAGTGTCGAAAGGCCGAACGTATGATGACCTTCTCGGTAAACTTCGAAAGGAAGTAGACCCAGATATCAGCCAAACAAAAGTTGTGGAAGCAAGGTCCACAAAAAATAGAGTTATAACCTGCGACTTTTTATTTTAGGTATTTGATTGTAGATTTTCAACATCCTTTACAAAAAAATACCCAACCAGTACTATTGATACAAAACGGCATAAAATAAATTTAAAAAAATGCTAAAGAAAATTACAAAAAACTTTCGAAATATTTTTTCCATCTGTTTTGATTAAAAGTTTTTTTTAATTGCATTCATGAATAATAAGTTTTCATTTAGGACCTATCGAAATTTTAATCTAGTTATTAACTGCATACGTATAAATTGTTCTCTATCTGCATACATAATCTGAATAAAACAATTTACCATCTGGGGTACCAAATAATTTCGCAGTCAAAAGGGTTTATAGAAAGCTTATAAAGCTTAGGTTCCATTATGAATCAACATTGTTATCGTGGAACTATGGCTAATGATGGCTTTTGGAATGAGCAGTTTAAAATCTGTCTGATAAATTTAAATTAAATTTCAAAGTGAAATCATCAGAAACAAGCGGAACAAGCGAAAGAGATAAATAGAGAGAGAGAGAGAGAGATGGGAGTGTGTGTGTGAGAGAGAAAATTGATCGCATTCTTTTCTACTTCATTTGATTTCAAGAAAGGAAGACCCGTCAACGGTATTATCAATTTATCCGTATAAAGCTTTGATATCTACAAGAAACAGACACTTAGAGAGAAAATGAGTAAAGAGTTGAAAGAAATAGTCAGTTAAAGACTTTACTTTTTAACGGAATTTAGTAAACTTCGTTTAATGGACAATTTCAAAGGAGGTGTACAAGGAGAAGAATTTTTTCCCACTTCACCAATAATTTAGTAGGAAACTTATGATCTTATAAAAATTCAATTTAAAAAAATGTCGCTCTTTTTCTAATTCTTCTTTTCCTTTATATTTGTTCAAAGTACTATAATTCTAGTTCCAAGATATTCTTCTGTTTTATTACTAACATTGCAAAAATTGCAGACTCTATATCTATCTTATTTCTCAAGATTTAAAAATTTATGCATAAGAGTTGGAAATATGTTCTGTCGTGACGACAAAAAAAAAGAGAAGAGAATAGAGTCACATAACAGTGAGATACTGAGTTTGCGGTTGGATGAAGAACTTATTCTGAAGAAAGTTGACCTAGAGAAAATAAATTGTATGACTCACAGACTCATCATGAATAAAATATAATATTGCTCTCTCAGTATATACCACAAAACACACAAGCACTCTTGAGCAGACGTCTGGTTTTTCACCTTGTACATTTTATTTCAAAACGTTCACTTTTAAATAATTCAAATGGAATGTTTTCTAGTCGCACGAATTATTGACTAGAATTTGACATCAACTGTGAATTTTTTTTTGCAAACCCAACTGGAATTTTTGTCATTTTCTGCTATTCAGTCGTACCGTTAATAATAGAAGAGTTTCTGTTAGCATTTAATGTCAGTAATAAAGACCAGTCATACTCATTGACGTAAACTTATTTAATTTTTTATTTCGTATTATTAGAAAATTATTAATTATTATTATTTCTAATCGTTTACTATTTAATAAATATTATACATTTTGTGGAATAAAATCTGTTTCAAATCATTTGATTTTCAACACATATAAAATCTACGACAACAATGAAGCACAGAAAACATGTCAGATTACGTAGTTCATTCCATGATAGTCAGGAAAACAATGTGCCGATGCTGGCGAAGAGCCCGATATTTATACCTGTGCGAGCCGACTGGTTTCGGGTGGGGGTAGCAAGGCCTTTCTTGATGGTCCGTGCTCCAGATATAGTCTTCGACTTAGAATAGAAGTATTTATTAAATAAATACTTATGGAATAGAAATAGTTTTTTCATGTCTTTATTTTTCTATGAGATTTCTTTAATTAGTTTGCAAAAAGGTTAAATTATTCTATAGTTAATCTAAATTTTAATATTTATTTATTTGCAAATGCGTCACGGTGACGTGAAAGATCATTACGATACTTAATTAGAAATTATACAGTTTTAGGAAACATTAAGACAGTCTATGTTTTTATTTCGTTAAATATTTCTATAGGACAGAAGCAAACAGAAGAAGCTCATTGGAATCAGATTAATCTCTGTTGAAAGTTTCCGTAAGTCGCAGCAAGTAGTCAGTTTGTCGAGTCAAAAGTTCGAGGTGAAGTGTTTTCTGTTAGACAGTGCATAACAGATTGAAGGTCTTACAAATCGGGTGGTAATGCGTCTTTGAGAGTCTCTTCACTATGAAAATAAGACTAACTTGAAAAGTTCTTCATATATATTGAAGGTTGTGTTATCTCGTCCTCAGGAGACACTTTTTCTTTTTTTTTTCTATTTTCCCCAACTTTCACCCTGTCCTTTCTAGTTTGAAAACTTTCCAGTTTACTGCGATACAGGATATAGCTGATTGCTGATCCAAACAAACCTTCCTTACTATATTGGTATACATACTGCAACTTCTTTTGTTCACACTACTATAGACGCTTCAAAGCAAATTTCTTGAGCTTCTGTTCGAATTCATCGAAGCCAATTTAATAATGTACTTCCAAGTCAAAGAGAATAATTATTTTCTACTCCTAAGAATTGCTGTTTTAATGTCAGTATTATAAAGTTTAATTTGTCGATCTTCAGAAATCTAAAATCAATTCTTAATGCAAGAAATATCAATCAACTGTTTAAGTCGTCAAAATCTTTCCAAAAATTTTAGAACATCTTGAAAGATATTCATCGGAAGAGGATCACCAAAAACGGGCCGAGTCAGACCCTTCTGATCAGCGACGCTAGACGGGGTCTTGCTTGAGCCAGAAATTACCCTAGACATTCTAGAACATTTTTCTACAAACCACTGTATAACAAATTATAATTACTTATTAATTATTATTATAATTAATTAAAAAATGATTGGAATTTTCTAATTAATAAATGTCTGAAGTACCGAAGAAAAAAAGAATCTGATGAAACAGATTTTTGAAAAAAAGTTGCTTCATTCGGAAACAAAGGGGCAGCTAGAGAATAAAAATTAAATATTTATTTCCGAATAAAAACGAGCTTAATTGTGACAGATAAATGTAAAAGAAAAACGTCAAATATGTATCATGTGACTTTAATTGAAAGCAGGAAAAATCCTCAGATCTTAATTGGCTCGAATTCATTATTTAAGTACTCCAACGTTGATTACATTTTAAATCGAAGCAATTTAGTCGCTATACAAAAAGATTTCGAGAAATAATTATAAAAAGAAATTGAAAACACATATTACTGAAGAAAAGTAAAGAAAAAAAAATACAAACAATAAAATGCTACGGACCATTCTTTTATAATTCACAGAAACAATTCTCTAAATTGTTAGATCTTTTCATGGATGCTTAGGGGTTTTATTTTTGTAGAAGAAAAAGTAAATCAAGAAAGATTCAACACTGCAAACTGGCTATATTGAAACCAGTTGATGAAAAGTTCCAAGGCATTTGAGAAGATGTCGATTTCCGAGAAATCAACAAGAGTCACGAGCGAAAAGCAAGCCAATGTCGCGTCGCTTGCACTATAGAAGTAGTGAAAGAAAAAGTCTCCATTTTATAGGTAGGATTTACTGTCGTCCGTTCTTTCGATTGTACGTGAACTCGAGATTTCGAGCGGTTAAATCACCCGAATTTCATTTCTGTCCGAACGAGACATTACTGCTCAGTCCTTCCTCGCAAACGAGGGCAGTTTTACCTTTCGAAATTCCTTTCTCGATCGTCTCCTTTGTCCACAAGCCATTTTCGATTCTCTCTCTCCCTCTATATATATATAAGTATACTTCCTCCACCCTCTGATTCGTTGAGAAACAGAAGGACTTCGTCCTTTACGTGAGAGAAATAAAAGTGATGAATACGAGACAGTACCAAAACCCTGAAATCAGGGCTTCACTCAATCCCTTCAACGAAACAAATCCGATTAGAAAAATACCAGTAAAAGAGAAATTCTATTTTTAAATCTTATTATTGACGTATTACAATTTTCTGTGGATGATTATAGAAATAGTTTTTTTCAAGGGGTTAAATGTGTTTCGAAGGCTCAAAAAAGTGTATCTTTACTAATTTTTTTCTAATATATAAAATGAAATATTTTATTTAAACAATTTAGCATATCAAAGGGAGACATTTAACAAGTTATTTGTGAAATCTTCAATTAAAATTTTTTTAAATCCAGCTATTCAGCAAAGCGACGATGTGCACTCTACACGAGTCAGAGTCAAAATGACGTGATTGGCTGGCGAGCTCGGACCCGGTCGGTGGAAGGGGAAGCGCTTGGTACGTTAGTATAAATACAGCCGCATTGACGCGCTCTCCATCATTCTGCGGTCAGACAGCTTACAGGCATGATCTTTCAGATCCAAGTTACCAATTTGTCAAAATCTTTCCCTAGACATTTCAGAACATTTTTCTACATACGACTGTATCAATTATAATTAATTATTAATTATAATTGATTATTAAAATAATTAATTAAATACTGATAAATTGATTCGAATTTTCTAATTAATAAATCTCTCAAGTATTTTTCCTGTCCCCTTACTTTTGCAAATTACTATTTTTAGTGTCAACAAGTATAAATTTTTAAATTAAATTCTTGAATCAAAAAAGTGTCTTTAAAAAGTAATTTGGGTTTTAAGTACAACAATAAATACGATATTGAGTTTAAGTATAAGGTAGATATTATTTAACATCAGGTATGCTGTACATAAGATTTCTTTCTCCTTACAAATATTATATAAAATTACAGTCAATCGCGTAGAATATTATCATTCTTTGAATTCACTCTTTTTCACTGACATTAAAATTTTTTTCTTTCGTTTACATTAACAATCACATGCATACAGACACAAACATGCATTCCCACACGCGTACACATCATATAGGCTCGCGGATTAAATCAGTAAAGCTTCGAACAAAAGGAGCATTGGTGGTTTTCAACAATACCATCTCGCTCTATATTTCAGACAAAAAAAAATTAACATCCTCCCCAAATCGAGCGAGACGATTATCGCTTCTTTCGATCTCAATTATATTTTATATTTTTCTTTTTATTATATAATAAATTCCATTCTCGAGATACAATTCTTTCTCCGACACTTAAAGCGCTTTTTAAAAGTTTTCGTTTTAAATTCCCGATTTTTTTTTTATTTAAAGTCTAAAGTATGAACTTAAAAAAATATATAAACGAATGATCAATGCCAAATATTGGCATGGGGTTTTTTATACCCTTACTTATTTTTATATACATACATATAGAACTTTAACGTGTTATACAATCTCGTTCTACATTTTAGTCCTGGTAAATGCCATTTATAAAAAAAAGAAAGGATATTTTTGTTCGTCTTTTGTAATGACAGGAACTAAGCTAAGAGATTATAAAAAACCTATTCTTAAAAAAAAAAGAAGATGATGCTGGCAGTCACGCTTTTTCTTCCCATTGACTTATGACGGAATTACGATCTAACTTAAAGAATAAGAGCTGAGATTAATCCCCTCTATAAAAGATGACTTTCCAGATTAAAGCTTCACATAAACTTGTTTAAACTTTTCCAAGACTTTACCGTATAAGACCTGCTGTTTCAAATTTAATTTACCACAACTTTTTTTCCTTTCTTTCAACTTAGTTAAAAAGCTAAAATAATAAAGATACTTTCTATTTTATTAGTGAAAATAAGCAACACTTTTTTTTAAAAAGAACAAGGTTAAACACTTTTTTTTTGAAAAAGAAAAAGGATCCTCTCGAGTCTTTTATCTTGAATCTCAACTTAGGAACTATAAACCCGCCATTAGTCAATGGAAATCTTTTCCCCTGGAGTTTTTTTTCGCTCTAAAAGAATAGTTCAAAGCGTTAGGAAAATTGCCTTGGGGAAATTTCACTGCTAGTAAGCAACAATGTTTACATATATAAATATAAATATTTATATATATATTCATATTGTATATAGGTCCCTATTCCGGTAACAAGTATTCAATATTTTTCGAAATCGTAACTTCGTTTGCGAATCACAATTTTTTCGCATATTGTACATTTTACACACAATTATTTTTTGTTTGTACTTCCAAGTACAACGGGGAAGAACATTGCAGGTTTTCGCGAAGTTTATTATCGTTAAATGAATCTTACACTCTATCGCTCACATTCTTGACAATTGTCAATTTGATTTGATTATTAATAGTATTTTTTTTAAAGAGGAAGCATCGAACCTACGCGAGAGTTCCCACCTTTTTTTTGTGTATTTCTTATTTAAATATTTACATGAGTTTTGTTTTAAAAAATATATTTAAACGTTTATCTAATTTGCAGACATATGTAATTACTATAAAGAACACAAGTCGTAAACGAGGAAACGTAAAAATAGTCCTTAAATTTTATCAAACAATTTCACCCCTCCCACTGAGAATTATTTTTTTTTGAGTAATTTTAGGGTAGTAAAATTTAAGGAAAATTCTTAGAGACAAAAGCGAGATCCGAGGTACGCCCATTAAAATATAAAAGCTTGAAGGCCATTTTTTTTTCTTTTATTCAACTCGCAGATTGTTGATTTAATATAATCACAATTTTTAAATAACATTTCTAACAAACGAAGAGGATTTTTTCCACGACTGCAGAAGTAAGTTGCAAACGAGAACGACTTTAGCAGTACCCCCACCACACTTTGCCTATCTGCGCAAGCGCAGAAGTGGGGGTCGTGTGAGTGAGAGAGAAAAACAGCAATTTTCTCTCACTCCGAAACTGGCAACTCACTTCTGCTGTTCTTATTTTTAAACCATAAAAACAAAAGCAAAAAAGAAAAACACGAATTTAAAATTCAAAAAACTTTCCAAGGAGAATTTATTTAATAAATAATAAATAAAAGCACAAAGAAATTTCCATATATAGTTGAAATATTAAATATCTTTAAAAGATATCAACTAAAAACAAGTATCGTAGTATCTACAATACAAAAAAAAGTTGACTTAACAATCTGTTTCATTTTTTTTTTAATTTTCTCAAAAGTGACTATTATGTGCGTCGTAAATCAGGCGTATCATCGGAAAAATAATCCGGCTATTTTAGAGTCTACTCGATCACGGATTACACAATATTGTCATAGTTTTTAATTTTATTATGTCCGAACGATGAGCAACGACATCCCGAAGAATAAGAAAATGTTTTAAAAAATATATTATATATATATATAACTTAAACGAACATTCCCCGGAAATTCGCTGTTTATCGTCTCGTTTTCAGAGCTTTTAGTGAATTTCCTCATTCATTTTTGTCTTTTATTTCATGTGTGTGTGTTTGTGTAAGAAACTGTCGAGTAGAATCATTGCTTGCGCATTGTGCGCTTCACAGAAAGCCTGAATTTTCGAAGCGTATTCACGTAACATTAATTAGTATTGTTTTTTGTTTTTTTGCAATATTATTATTACCCTTATAATATGTAACAATTATGCCTCGACAACGAATATATAATAATTATGTGCAAAGTTGTAAGCTTTATTTTTTTTTCATTAAAATAACCTGTGCGCAAATTAAATTCGGCTCGTTAAAAAATCATTATTTAAAAAAAACAATTCTTTTCCAAGAGAAACTCACTGGTCAAAAAATTTGCCAAAAATCTTTAAATTTCATATACAAATAAAAAACACTTTTTGACTATTAGAGTCATTTATGGATTTGAAAAATTAAGTGCTTTTAGAATCTATAAATTTTTTCCTTTTTCGCTGAGAGAAGGCTCAAATGTCATGGATTACTGTACATATATAATATCGTAGAGCAATTATACAACGCATTTTTATCTTTCTTAGAAAACAGACAGACTTTGACAGTAATTCTTTATCTTTCATATTACACAAATATAAAAAAGAAAAAATTAAAGTTTAAAAAAAGCCTAGCTTCTCTAATTCTTTTAAAAAAGAAATAAATTCGAAACAAGTTTAAAAACGCAAGATGAAACGATTACCGAATTAAAATTTCGACTCACATCATCAACTATAGATACTAATAGCAATAGAAAACAGACATGTAATTTTCTTTAAAGAAAAAAAAACGAACGATTCAATTACATCATACAATATAAATGTAATAATTAAACTTTCTAATAGAGTACAATATTTTTTTTTCCCCTAATAAACACTTAATCGCAATAATTAGCGATCGTCGAAGCTGTATAATATCGGTGCTGAGAATTTGAAAACAAAAAATTGTAAAGAAACTATCACACGTCGATTGTTAATCACGCAAAAATTTACATTTTTAAATTTTCAAATTCGAATTCGATTATTTTCATTTTCGATAATCGAGCATTTTTTTAAAAAATAATTTTTCTTAATTTCTTTCAGTCATTGCGTAGCATATTGCTTTCAATTGAATCATTAATTGAAAGACATTAAATAAATTACTAATATAAATGATGAATATTTTTTTTAAAAAAGGAGAAAAAGTGACAAATTACCCCAAAAATGATTTTTAAAAACTAAAACAAAAAAAAAATCCTTCTTTTGATTCTCTGAGTAATAAAAAATCAGTTCTGAGCAGTGCAAAAAAAAATTGCTCCAAGGGTTGGGTGGAAGGAATGCTAAAAAAAAGAATTCGTAAATACAAAGGTGCGAAAAGAAAAAAAATTCGTTGCTAAAAAATATACAGATTCATTGGAATGATAATAAGCTTTTATCTTGGGCGATATTGCTTTGCGTTGCATGTGAATATAGATAAAAACGAATGAATTAAAAATTATTTGACACAAAAAAATAATAATAATCATAGTAGCGTTATCGGATCACTACAAACTAGAATTTGGTTTTCTCGTTCCCTCTCGCTTAGTTCTAATTTCTCATCGCATCTAATCACATTTTATAAAATGTAAATAAATCATCATTTTGAAGTTCTTTCAATATTTTTTTTTTTCACAATTGAAAACTCAGTCTAACGCCTTGGCGCTTTTTCCCACTCTTTGTACAGAATCTTATATCGAGATGAAAGAACAATGTCGTTTCATCCACAAGAAAAAAAAAAAAAAAAAAAAAAAAAAAAACAGCGTCATACAACTTTAACATTAAAGAATCCATAATATATAATTGTAATATAATATAATAATATAATATAATAAAAATAATTTATTGCAAAGTGCAATTTGGAAAACGCGATTTCATTCTTTTTACGGAAGTAAATTCAGATTTTTTTTTTTAGCGAAAGGTAGACAAAAAAAATCTTTTTCGCACACCTTTCATAATAAATGCAATAATATCGCATACTGTTATCCACACTCGCAAAAAACATTATCTGTATTCAACAAATTACTAAACCTATCTAAAATCAAGTTTGCTATTATTTAGTTAACTGTCAACAAATGCTTTTATTTTTTTTTAAAGAGACTTGCGATTCGCAATGAATGCGTCACGCAGGCAGCACTGACATTTTTTTCAGTTAATAATGAATCTACTTTGATTGATGTACTTAACCGAGACGTGTCTTGTGGACGATGTATTCTCGTCATACCATCACCATATCCTCGTCATGGTGAATGATTGTCGGAAACGAGTTGTCCGCTGAGCTTTGTCTTTGAATTGGTTTCTTTCTGACCATTCCGTCTGGAAATAAATAAAAGAAATTTTCATTTATAATTAAATATTTCCCCAAAAAAAAATAAATGGAGCAATCTATTTATTGAATAGAGCAAGAAAAAAATGCTTTAAATCAACAAAAAGACATTCCTGTGTTATTTTAATGGACAGGAAGGGAGAATACGTTAAAATTATGCGCTACAAATTTTCTATTTACTCACAGTGAAAGTTTTAAGTACGGTTTCATTTATGTTACTAAAACTTTTAATCAATGATGTCATTCTTAGTTAACTAGTTACAGTTAGAATATAGCATTAGAGACTCAAATATTAATTAAAACTTACTTTGCATTGTGAAATTTATTCTCATTAAAAATAAGTACACACATTCAATTGGAAAAAAATTAATTATCTCATTTTTTTTCCTATTTAAAATTTTTATTCCCTTAATTGAAAATTTTTAATCAATTCCACATATTTTTAATGGCTAGCGGACTATGAAACTTTTTTTAATTTTTATTTTATTATTAAAGCTTAAAAAAAACACAGCGTCATTTTTTAATTTTAATATTTAGTTGTAATAAAATTTACGATCAATTTTTTTTATTTATATATTAACAATGAAGTGAAACTGTAATAAATTTTTTATTACCTTCAATCTACGTTAATAATAAATAAACGAATAATTCACACAGATTTAAAATTAAATGCTTTATCCAATAAATTTTGTAATTAAAGAACATTTAATACATAAATTACATCATAAGCTTCGAATAGAGAAGGTGAATGGTGATGGGGATTATTTTAGTTATATACAATGAGTGACATAATTTGTCAACGATTGTTAATTGTTTTATTCCAGTAGAGAACGGTTTTTTTTTTTTAACAAAGTAGAATAAAACAAAAATAGAACACCTTCTTCCGTAAATTACACATCAATTTTCCGTCACAGAAAGTAAATTAAATTTAAAGAAAAGAAAAAAATTGCTTGTCAAGCATGCAACATCAAAAAGAAAATCGAAGCCGACAGAGAAGTTTTTTCAATAAATTGCAGCATAAAAAAATTTGCCAAGAAATAATATTTTACTTTCATTTGAGAAAAATATTTACAAAACAAATTTTATTGTTTAAAAAAAAATTTTATTCCTTTCACCTAAACTCAAATTATGAAGCATATTTTAATTTAAAAACTTTTCTAACTTGATAACAAATCAAATATTTAATTAGCGTGCACTCATTTACCGTGAGCAAAATTGAAAATCAACTTTAACTTTAAAAAGCGTTTGCACCATCAAATGTAAAAGTGAAGAAAAGTTTGAAAAAATTTATTGGCATTCTCATTAAATTTCATGAAAATATTTTGAATTACTCGGTTAAAAAGTTTATGTGACAAGAAATAGAAAACAAAAAAAATGATGGGATTTTTTTTTCCTTTAATATACTTTTCATCCAGTGAACTAAAAAATAAATATCAAATATTTAATCAAGTGGAATTAGTTGAAAGGGATTTTCACGAAGGGAATGAAAAGAAAAATTAAAATCTTACCAGCAGATGGTAATAGATCGTCCAAAGATCCATCGTCTAGATCAGTAGCGGAGAGAAGGAGATCGTCATCAGACGATGCTCTCGTTAAACTGGGTAATGTTGATGTAAGAAGGGCTTTTTCTTTTTCAATTTCCTTGATGTGACCAACAAGAATAGCCTCTTCCTCATCACTTCGATCCCTCTCTGTCTCGACAGTTGTTCCCCTGGACACTGCGCTCGATGACGTAACATTCAATTCTTCAGGGCTGAAAATTTTCGACGATCTCAAACTCGATAGCCTGTGCGTTGCCGTATGACAAGCTGTCTCCAATGTATTAATATCAGCCAATGTCGCCCGAACAACTCTCAATTTCTCCTGAACAATTGTCTCGACACATCGTGTCTGCCTTCCAACGTCTTGCAATGAATCCTGAGCCGGCAGCACTCGATTCGTCCTCAAAATACACGGCGCAAAAACAATCGCCAATGCTGATGGTGACATTCGATTATCCTCCTCATGTCGAGCAACTCTTGCCAAATGAACAATGAGTCGTTCCATAAGATCGAAATTTGGTTTTGGCAATTTTTTCAGAATTGCAAAAAGTGTACTGATCCGATCATGAGGATCGGTTAGGCTCGCTGCATGCAGGAAGTCGTCATAATATTCATAGGTGAGTAATGGCTCCGGCATATCGCGGAAGAAACTCTTGAGAACGGCGGCAAGAACGTGAACTTGATAATTTTCAAAGTCCACTTTCTCGAAATCGCCCTCGTCCATTTTCATCTTGAGTTCCTTGACTTTTGAACTGACGCCGCTCTTTCGGTAAATGCCCTCGGTGTATAAACCGCGCATCTCAATTGTCGTTATTAAACGATCCACTACCAAAGGAACTTTGCCATCTCCACAATCGAGTTTATAAAGTGGAACTCCAAAGACATGTCGTGAATTTATCTCGCTAATTGATCCTTCCTTACCGCATTCAGAAGCTTTTGTGTAACACTTTTTATGGCAAGTGAGCTTGCAATTTTGACAGACGAGTCCCCTTTCAATGGGCCACATAAAAAAGGACGTGCAGACTTCGCAAGCTGTTGGAATATTGATAATGGTCAATTGGAACATATGATTGCCGTGTCGAATAGGCTCTTCCTGTTTTCGCTTCTTCTCCTTTTTCCGCTTACTCTTACTCTTGCTCTCCACAGCCTCGGTCTTGGAGAGTTTCATGAATTCGTTCATGAATCCCCGAAAAGCATTCACGCCCATTGACACTGGAAAATCTTCTCTGGTATTCTCCTGTTTGCATACCGTTTCAATGACATGAAGAAAATTTGCAATAAGATCCGTGTACTTGATATTGCCTTCGATACCCTGTTGAATGGCAACACTGTAAGTTATCACCAAATCATCTTTGAATTTTCTCAAAGCCTGTTTAAAAACACGATCAACATCATTACGTTTGCCACCTTCTTCTTGACTCTCCATGGCGTAAATTTTCTTCGTGATGAAGTCTTGCATCAGAGCAAGTTCCTTAGCATCGGAAATAATTTTGTCCGTACTGTCCGAGAAGGCCGAGGTTCCCGTTAAACTAAATTTAGACGTGACTCCTTGTTTCACATTTTCATATATCATTCGTCCTGTTTTCTTTCGATTTCGTCTATTTGGCGCATTCGCCATACTACAGGGCATCTTCAGTACGCCTCCATTTTGTATACACTTGACATGATACAATTGCTTACAATCATTACACTTGTAGCCTTGAGTGACAAATGCGTCCATTTTTGCATGACAGCAAACACAGACGTCGTCTTTTGAAAATCTCGCAACTTTTCTAAATCGATGACCAGCTAATGTGAAATAATTCCCTTTCCATTCGATACTCTCGGACGCGTGTTTAAAATCACTAGGACTAGTATCAGCTGTCGCTTTATCATCACCAAGACCCGAGACTTTTGTCGCTGGATCTGAATTTCTTCGACGAAGCTCAAAACTCGTTATGGCATTTGATCGCACGCGTTTTCCAGTTTGTGGATCTTTGAAAGCAACGTCACTTTTGTTCACTGACCAATCGGTAACATTTCTCAAAGACGTTTCATTAGAGACGTCTTTATTCATCCAGACATTGCCAGATTTTAAATCACTTTCTCGAATTGTACCAAGAAAGAGATTTCTATTCTCGTTGGTGTTTACTTCAGTGGCACTTTCGCCCATTGAACGACATTGAACTTCACGTGGAAGTCTATTTCTTCTTGCGATTCTCACAGGTACATCAGGTTCAGCCTTTTCCTTAGTTCGTATAGTTCGATCCCTTAAAATTGTCTCCTTGGAGGTGGCAATTTTTCCCATTGATTCACTATTGACGAGATCTGTTTTTATATTTGTATCGCCTTCAGAATTTTGTCTTCTCAAGTAACTATAATCCTTGCTGCACTTATTGGATCCGTAAATATGTTCCCGTCTTGCTGGTGAACAATGAAGATTTTCCGAGCACTCGTTTTGATACGTATTATCGCTGAGTCTCCGTTGTTCCCTACATGATGGATTGACAATTTTCACATTATAATTGGAAGCTTCATTGAGTCTTTCAAGTCTCGCTTGCTCCAACAGTGTTTCAGTCAAATTTCTGTATTGCGAAACATTTTGTGAACGTGTCACAGTTGCCTTTTGTGGAATTTGCATCAAGTAATCGTTGTAGCTGGAAGGTGGTAAATCAGCTCGTTTCTTCCAAATATCGCTGTTATTTGGATTTTGTGTAATATTCAATGACGAAAGATGATACGCCATGTCTCGATTACTTGAGAATGGAGCAGTATTAAAAACAGGTGGAGCACTGTGAACTGCACTTGGAGTTTCGGCGTCAGTGTCACCATCACTGTAACCAGTAGATGAACTGTCTGTTCTTTTATTTGACAATTGGCTGGCAGTATTTGTAAGGTTAGTGTTAACGGCTGTCACGGTAGTTTGATCGTTACGCCTTGTTCTCATACTCGGTACAGGTTTTGAATTTTCCTGCGAATAATGCGATTCAGAACTATCAATACTGAGCTGAGATTCATAACTACGAAGACTCGCTAAGCTTTCGAGGCTTCCTTTTCTTTCACTGCTCACATCTGGATAAAAGGTTTCACTCGACTTTGACATTGATATAGGATCGTTAAAAAAGCGTTTACTTGGAACGACCTTTCGATATTGGAGACCTGAATCGAATGATGGTTCTTGGTTAATGTCATCGACTCTGAAAAAGAAAAAATTTAAATGCATATTATAAAAACAAATTTATTTTAAACCAATTCAATCTGATAATAATTAACCAAGATGAATAGCTAATTATTAATTGGAATTAATTTCCCAATTGGTATCTAGCAATACCGGAATTAATAATAATTATTAGGAGTTCATAACGTAAATAATTACCAAATGGTTGTCATTAATTCGAATCATTAATTGGAATTAATTCCTCAATTGAAGACTAGCAATACAGTAATTAATCAGAATAGTTAACAGTTCATAACGAAATTAATCAGAAATCGTGATTGCTAATTGCAATTATTTACTCAATTTGACTATCGCAATACTATTAATTGATATTAATTCTCCAATTCGTATATCGCATTACCGTAATAAATCATAATTATTAGGAGATCATAACGTAATTAATTACCCAATCGTAGTAGTTAATTCGAATTATTAATTGGAATTAATTTCCTAATTGAAATATCGCAATTCCGTAATTAATTGGAGATATTGGGAGATTATAACGGAATTAATCATAAATCGTGATTGCTAATTGCAATTATATCCTCAATTTGACTATCGCAAAACTATTAATTGATATTAATTCTCTAATTCGTATATCACATTACCGAAATTACTGCTTCAAAATTCACAAGAATTACAAAATTTAAAAATTAAAAACCTAAAAAGGACATGGCGGATTTTCTTTTATTTATTTATAGTAGGAGTTCATAACGTAATTAATTACCACATGGTTCTCATTAATTCGAATCATTAATTAGAATTAATTTCTCAATTGCAGCCTAGCAATGCCGTAATTAATCAGTATAGTTACTAATTTATAACGTAATTAATCACGAATCGTGATTACTAATTGCAATTATTTCCTCAATTTTTATTATCGCAATACTAATAATTGAAATTAATTCCCCAATTGGAATATCGCAATATCAGAATTAATCAGAATTATTAGGTGCTTGTAGCGGAATCAATTATTATTTATTTCCTAATTGGAATATCGCAATTCTGTAATGAATAGAAATTATTTGTAGTTCATGAAGGAATTGTGTATTCTATCTTTGTCGTTAATTTGAATTATTAATTGCAATTAATTTCTCAATTTGAATTTCGCAATACCGTAATAATTTAGTATTATTAGGAGTTCATAACAGAATTAATTACCTAATCTTTGTCGATATTTTGAATTATATATTGGAATTAATTTCCCAATTGGAATATCGCAATTCCGTAATTAATACGAATTATTGGGAGTTCATAAAGTAATTATGTATTCAATCTTCGTCGTTAATTTGGATTATTAATTTAAATTAATTCCCTAATTGGAATCTTGCAATACCGTAATTTTTCGCGATCATTAAAAGTTCATTACAGAATTAATTTTATCGTCATTAATTCGAATGACGTATTGGAAGCAATTAGTTAATTCGAATTTTGGAATACATTAATTAAAATTGGTGATTAGGAGTTCATAAAGATATCAATTTTCTAATATTCGTCTGTAATCTGTATAGTTTACCGGAAATAATTCAATAATAGGTATCTCGCAATACCATAACTAATCGTGATGGTTAAGTAGTTCATAACGGTATTAATTTCCCAATCGTCGTCGGTAATTCAAATAGATTATCGGAAATAATTCATTAATTGAAATTTCGTATTATGTTAATTAATTGCTACGATTAATTAACAGTTTATAATAAGATTAATACTTTATTATTGCTGAAACTTACCTTGATGGTAAAACTCGTTCATAGGGTTCAAGGCGACGAGTGAAGACACTACTTTCCGTTGACGATGAGAAACTCCTTGAGTCTTCGCTGCCGAATCTGAAATTTAATTTAAAATTTAATATTCCTGTAGACTAATAATGTATAGAAGTTGTGTTAAAACAAATATAAATATATTAACTTACTCTTTTTCACGAGCTTCTCCCCTTGCCTCTGATCTGAACATAAAGTCTCGTTTCTTCTTTCTCTTCATATCCGCTACAGCCTTTCTTACATTATTACCCCGAACACACGCCTGGAATGTTATTACACAGCACTTTAATTTTTTGAACCAATTATGAATCTTATAAGCTCTCCACGCAGATTGTATATGAATGGCAGCTTCAATTCGTGTCCGCAACGAGTGTGCAAATTTCTGTGCCAGTACCATACGCCAAAATGCTTGTATTTGCACAACGGCATTCCTTAACCTTAAGAATTTTCTTCTCTCTAAACACGCTCTAAACCACTTCTGTATTGTTGTAATACTCGTGATTATTTGCTGATGCAATTTGATGTCTAATTTAATTTTCTCTGATTCGCGCAGAAAAACTTTGGTTGCTCCAAGTTGATAATTATCATTGTCAAGATTCAATGTCAGAAGAAAATGTCTAACGTCAGCTTGTGAACTCAATAAACCCTTTGGAAGGAGCATTCGATACAATTGAATGAATTCTTCATAATTTAATCTCACATTAAAACCAGCTTGTCTGATTCTAACAGTCTCCAACATTCCTGTATATCTTAATTGTCTTTGAACTGTTTCTTCATCAAATTCATTTGGTACTTTATTCGCATTACTCTTGATGCATCGAATGAAAAATGGATTCGCTTGATTTAATGTGTCCATTAAACTATGTAAACTTTGTTGAAATTGAGCTGAAACAGTCATTGGTTGTTTTCGCGCTTTTCCAGGACCAGTTCCGTAACTTTGTGTTCTACCAGCGAGAGTTTTTACCGTTTGTAAATTTTTTAGGCCCTTCTTGCCCCGTTCCCTTGGTCTAAACGATTTATTTTTCCTAAAATATGAAAGAATTAAATTACCATATTTTCTTTTCTCATTGTTTTTAAGTACTATAGAAAATAGCTAATTTGGGGAATTTTCAATGTGGCCTAGAGTGCAATAAAATTACATGTGTCTTAATTACGAAATGGAAGTATTTTTTATTCGTTTGGTAAAATAATTGAAAAATAAAGGTATTAATCTGTAAATTTACAGGCAGCAGGCATTTTCTGAAGACTGCACGTAAGCATGATTTTGTTATCAATCTAAATTATAATTAATCATGCAAAGGGTTATATTTAGTGAATTATTTATTATAAACTTGATTAGTGGCCAATCAGTGAGAAAATGTAAGTAAATCATGCATAATGAAACATTATTATTGAATAATTTCCTGAAGATCTAAAATTCTCTATGCTACCACCTAACGGATGCTAACAGTCTATAAAATCCTATAGAACATGCTCTTTGATCCGAAGGTGCAAAACACGTGATTGGCGAAAAAATGAAGAAAAAAATACATTTGGAAAATGTGTAACTGTCTATTATTGTACCCCGCAACCAATTTTTCCAAAAAACAAAAATTATTTTTATTTGTGGAGTGTGCTTAACTACGGATGTATTGTCAAAGTTTTCCATAAGATTCTACGAGAATAATACACCATATTACCTACACGAAGAAACCCATTACCCCAGTAGAGAATATTAAATCCAAACACTCGTGTTAAAATTCCTCGCTTTTAATTTATTTTTAGCTTATGATCAATTATCAAATAGGTGCGATTTACATACATGACAATTCGATTCGCACGTTCCATAACGTTTGCTTCGTCTTTTGGAAGTACCCTCTCTAGTGGCGTATGTGTATCACGCCTGAATCTATTATTACTATTGGGCTGCTCATCCCTTCCCCTTACAATGTAACTTTTTGCCGTTACAATTGAAGGCTGTTGCATCTGATTAATATTTCTAAATTGTGGCCATGATAAACGATTGTTGTTAACACTGTCGTTGTTTTCAATTTGTGTGACAGGTAATGTGGCAGATGGGGTGGTCGATGGTAAGCAGACACTGCGCTGCTTCTGATAACTTGGCGGGCGAATTTGTTTGTGCGCACTGAAAAATGCCTTCATGCTTAGCTACCTCTTTAATTAAATGAAATTAAAGTATCATATTTTTTTCTTTCCGTCAAAATGTTACCATTATTTTATTTCTTTGCAGATTAAGCATGATGGTTATTTTACCTCTTGTTTTTTTTTAATTATTACTTTAACAATAATGCAAATGATGATGAAATAGCAATGAACAGTCGGATTAATATCCCTACTTTTACCATATTTTTGCAATCATGCTTAAGAAGAGTTGTAGAGAAATGTAAATGCATTATGTGGGGGAAAAAAAAATGATGACCATGACGCGAATCATGAAAACTAATTCTAAAACATTTAGTACATTAAAGTGCGAACAGACAATTTATAAAAATTCAAATTAAACATTCAGGTCTATAACATTATGGATTTACAATAATATTTCCTTCCGTTTAATTTAATCAATTCAACTTTTCTCCTATTGAAAAATGTTTAGTTTGCAAATCCATAAGTTGAATAAAACATTTTTTTTTCTTTTATTTTTGAACAAACACACATAGTGGATCGAAGACCACTTACGCTATTCGGTTAATAGCAAGATTCACGGCTGATAACGTCACAAGATGGCTACAAGGACAAAAGACAATGTGTCCATCGTAAGTGCAATTTTATCTGTTATTATTCTCAAAGATTAAAAACTCTCTCAACTCTTCGAAATTGAAACTGTTGAATTTTTTTTTAAATGCAAAGAATAAAAATAATTTTTACAAATAAAATCAAATCAATTTTGAAAAAATTTGTCGTGTTATTGAGTTAGAACAGAATTAGTTTTTTTTTTGTATCAAAAAATCACCAGGCACACAAACATTAATTTCAAGTAGAAAAATGTTAATTACTGACCTTATTAAATTCTCATTTGGTGTTCTGTATCTTTGTACAGAGGTTTTATTCCCATCCGCTGAAATGACAATAAAAAGAATGTAAATTAAAAATATTAATGAAAAAGAATAATGTAAAAAGAAATTACTTACTTCTGCCATGTCTGTGAATTCTTCCTGCTTCTTGAAAAGCGAAATGTGCGCGAAAGAAGGCGCGAAGTATCGCCCATCTAAACACAGCGACTGGATCAGCACCAACTAGTTCTCGTACAAATGCAAGTGAGGAATTTTTCAACACACCAACAACGCCGTCAGGTCGCATCAAATCGAGATTCTTTTCTCTCATATTTGACGTTTGATATTTAACTGAACCGGCGTAATGACGAACAACAAAAGCAGCTTCACGTCGTTGAGGCGCTTCATAAAATGGATTGTCCTTATGAACTGAATTGAATTTTTGCAAAAGGGTCTCATTCGTAGCACCAGGAAAACTGAAAATAAAAATCATTTTATTTTTTTCAAAAAATTAACCCACTTCTCACTTGTTAAAAATTAAATCATTACTTACTTGCACTGATCGTCCAAAAGGCATAAGAGTCCATTAGGCTTGCCCTCAATAAGATTCAAACAAGCTGAATTATCACTGTATCCAATGTCCGTCCATCTTATATTTTGCTTTCGATATTCCCTTTGTTCGTATTGAAACACATGTTGATTGAAATAATGTTGCAATTGTTCGTTGGCATAATTAATACAAAGTTGTTCGAAACTATTGCAAGTTTTAAAATCCTCAAATCCAAAAATGTCAAGGACACCTATACTGTTACCTTGATGATCTCTCAGTGTATCTTTTTTCGAGAGGAGCGCATGATTCACCTAAGATTCAAAAAATTGATTAATTGTAAAGCGATTAAGAAATATATATATATATAATAAAATATAGGGAGACGCACCTGGAGAACAATCCAATCAAACAGAGCTCCATAGAGACATTTTGCCATCGCGTCTCTTGCTGCAATCGCTTCTGGAAGTCTGTAGTTAATAACGAGCGTTTCTCCCGATGCACGTGCACGTTTAGCCGTGAGAGCGGCAAGAAGTGTCTCCTGCTTTACCCTCAATAATTCCGATATCAGTGCAACTACCTCGGGATTTTTAACAGCCACTGCTTCATCATGATGATGATACGATTTCCTCGGTTGAAATTCAACGTTACCTGTAAATGTAAATAAATGTTAATTTATTTCAATCTATCGCTAGTAAAATAAGTTTTTAATGTTTAAAATCAATCACCGAGTAATAAAACAGCGGACAAAACGGCAAACAGTCGCCTCTGTTTCTCAGGTGTAAATCCCACCATTTCCATTGATTGTTTCAGTCTTGAAAATTCATGTAACTCATCGACATTCTCCAAGCCGTAACAACCACTTTTATTAAGATAATTATATCGATCGCAACTCTCTAAATGAAGTGTTTGCCTCTCTTGTTCAGTAGCTCCGGCCAGCAGATAATAAAATACATGATAATTCCTCTCGTTTCTACCTTGCGAAACGATTCGCGATTTTTCCAGTAAATATTTTTGAACCACCGCACTAAAATTTTTCCATCAGAAAATATTATGATATTATTCAAATTTTGATTACTAAGAGGAACAAATTATTGTCAAAACTTACCCATGAACCATTCCATTTTCTTTGTAATTCACTTGGATAAATTTACCAAAACGACTGCTATTGTTATTGTGCGCTGTTTTGGCATTTCCAAAAGCCTCTAAAACTGGACCAGCGCTCAATATCGTTTGTTCGACGCCACTTCCATGCGATCCCTTTTGACTAAGTGCGGTCAAATGATGAAGGAGAAAATTTGTCGATTCTGTTTTACCCGATCCACTCTCACCACTAATAACAATACACTGATTCTTTTTCTCTTTCAACATACAATGATATGCTGCATCGGCAATTGCAAATATATGCGGAGGAATATCCGTGCCCAATCTTCGATTTTGATAAAGACTGACATATTTTGGATTATAAATTGGATAAAATTTGAATGGATTGAGAGCAATTAATATGCTTCCCACGTAGGTGTAGATTTTGCCCGCTAAAAATCTCGCTCTTAGATTATCCAATAATGTTTGTTCATTTAAATCGGGCAATTGACAAAGATCCGGATATTCCTTGTCACGTGGCTGATAGAGAAATCTATTGAAATAGTCCTTTAATAATTGTGGATCCATTGGAAATCTACTATCCGTCCATACAAAGTCAGGCTGCTTCTTTCTCAGATAGAACCTGAAAATTTTTTTGTTCAATTATACATTTAATTAATTTAAATTAATAGTCTTTATGAGTTTATTGGGTAAATATTTGTAATTTGTACCTATAGTATTCTTGTTGAGCGGCACTTTTTGGCCAGAGTAACATGAGTGCTACAGGACACTCAGATGGACCCAGTCTTCTTTCCTTACATTCCTGACCAACCGAATTGCCCACCACTTCCGCTAATTCATAACCATTTGAGGCTGTACTATCTTCAAGTTTCAGCTTTTCGATTATACACTCTACGATTTCAGCAGAAGATGTTTGCTTCGTGGCTTTAATTGAAAGTGCCTCGTATTCAGGACTCCATTCCCCCACGAATACTTGCACCACTCCTGAACTACAACCGTCCATGATTTTTAACCCTGGAAGAAAAAATACAACAATAATTAATATAAACAAAAATTTGGGAGTTTTATCTATTTGTGCATTTTTACATAATAAAATAACTTAATTTCTTAATAGATAAATAAAATAACTATTCTTTATTCTCTTCTTTACTAATTTTTTAAATAATTTAACAGAACAATACCAAATTTTCTGTTTATTTTGAATTTTTCTATACATTGAAATAAAATTCCCAAAGAAACTTTCAAAGCAAAGCTTTTCGTAATTGTACGCATTTCTCGCAAGATATGAAATCACAAACAGCTGCACGCGTGCCAATGGTAAAAATAAACTCAAGATTTAACGTATACCAGTACTTTCAAAATGAATTTTAAGGAGAAAGCACTAAATTCCCATTTCACGCCTTCCTTATAATTATTAGAGCTAATTTTAAACTCCAATTTCTCATAAATACATATATATATATATATATATTGTTGAAAACATTTACCAACCTTTGACTATAAGGGTTAAAATTTCTCTCCTCTGTCATCCATAAAATATCGTGTGAAACTTTTTTCCTTCTCGGATTTTCTCGAAGATTTCCGATAATAGTGTTTTATTAAATAATTCCCGTACATTGTACAATAGAAAAATGTTCTCCTACTCTTTGTTCATTTGGCAAATTAAACAAATGCTGTGCATTTTGATTTTCATCTCAGGATTCTACCTGGTACTGTTTTTATTCATTCTTGATTGATCTTTATCTTCAAGGTCTTTTTTCGTAAAGTTTAAAATCATTTAAAAAAAAGGAATTACTTTTAAAAAATTAACGCTGAAAAAAATTTTTCTAGCGTGGAGAGGTATTTTCTTAGAATGTATTAATCATTTTCGGGAGATGTAAATAATTTCTCTTTCTGTTCTTTATTGTAATTTAAAATAGACAATTTTTTTTCTGTTAAATTCTAGTCTCCCTGTGGAAAAATCTCGTTTGCTTTTTTTTTATTTTGTTCTGCGAAGGGATAATTTACAGAGTATTTTTCAAGTCAAGATATTGTGCATTTAATGTTGGATATCACAATATGACACACTATTTGAATTCAGCAGCCCACTTCTAACAACTTTTCAACTATTATCAAGCCATTCATTATGTCAAATGGAAACTACGCGTGGGTTAGCTATTGTTGTCATACAGTAACTTAGTTCCATCACTGGGCTAAAAAAATGTATATAAATTTCCACCCTCGTCGAATCTTTTTGCACCTTTAGAGTATTTTAGCATATTTGTTTTTGCAAAAAAATTTTCCCTTAATTAAAAGTATTTTTTGTTTGTTTGTTTGTTTGTTAATTGAGTATAGACCATTGCATCTGAAAAATAAAAGAATAAGAAAATTAATAAACAGTTTAATGGAAAATCATACATAATAATTTTTCCTTTGTAAAAAATATTTCACTTTCAGTGTTAAAAATTAACTGTTTTTTTAAACACACACTTTGTCCGGAACTAGGTCCTTAAAATAGATTAACATCAAAAAAATATCGACAAAGAAAAAGAAATAATCATTTATAAATATTTTGCCTATTAAAAAACAGGAAATGCTCCAAAAATAGATTTTGATTCCAACAATTGAATACAATGCACTTAAAAATTGCTTTAAAAAGAAAAAAAATGAGTCATTTTTCTTTTTAAATGGAAAATGAATTTTGCTATAAAATTGTCTCTTTGGAATATTTTTCTGACTCAGAAAAACAAATTATCGTAAATTTCTCACTACGAAATTTGAAAAAAAAATTTTTTTAATAAACAGTTATTGAAAACTGTTTAAAAATCTATTTTTTTTTTGATAAAATTACGATCACTGTGTGAATCATTTCGCGAATGACATTTTTATGTTCATTTAGAGTTTGTTATAAAAAACAAGAAGATAAATAAACTTTTTTAGGAATCTAAAGCAATGGTAGAAAATGTCATTTTTTTAAATTTTATTATCAAAATCAATACATTGAGAAACTAAATACTTTCACCTCATTGTTTTTTTTTTCATTGCAATCAAATAGAAAAAAATAAACTGAAAGGAGCGATAAATTTATCTATGTAAGTCAAGTGTTTTAATTAATAAATTTAAGAAAAAGGGAAATTGTCTCCTAGCGATAAACTAGTGTAAGAATAATATTCACTAATCAACCGAGATTGACTCGCAAATATCAACACAGTGAGGTCGTCCTTGTATCACTTTGCCGTGATAATAAAAAAAAAGAAAGAAACGAAAAAAATGATCTTCCGGGAAGCTGAAATCCCCCTCGGATATTGTCTAAAAACACATGTTTTGTATGTAAAAAAAAAGATTATTTACTTACCTTGGGATAAATGGTAAGAAATCGAACCATTACTCGCGACATCCTTTCGTGCACACAATCCATAGGGATTGGAACATGCTTTCGCAGACCCAACCTCCGTGCCAGACTGTTGCTTAATTAATTAAGTCCAAGAACTTATTGTAACGCGTATATTCAATCGCACAATTTAATTACACATTTCAGTTTTAAACACAACACGACGATGATGTTTTCTACGCCTATTATCAGCGTCCTGCTTTTTTTTTCCTACCTTTTTTCCCCTTTTATATAGAAACTTTTTGACGAGGGGAGTGTACGTATGGAGGAGAAGACTAGGTTGACACTTGATGTGAGGGGACACACGTTAAGTCGTGACGATAATAAATTGTTCCGCGTATTTTTTTGAAATGAAAGGAGTTTTTATAATATACACAGAGAAAAAAAATTTGTTGCACTCGTATATCGTGAACCGATCACCGATGACACGGCTAACGGATGACGGGCTGTGTTCGGCAGCCCTTGCCCAGTTTTTCGTCCTTCGACATCAGCAGAGACGGGATCCTGCGTTCCATGATCCAACCCTGCGTCCTGATACGTCCACCATTTCGATTTTTCATGTCACGTGGTAGTTTTTAAAGGACGCTATTGGTGAATTTTGACGATCACGTGATCAACAACGAGCACGACCATAGAATATTCAGGTATGTAGATAGTTGAATCAGGGAAAAATTATAAACAAACTGATAGTGACATCTGTCAATACAAATGTCTACCGCACAGTAAAATCGATAGCCGGTAAGTTAGAGAAGTGACGACGGCTAACGTCAATAACACGAACTAACTTGTCATCACAACAGGCTCGATAATTTCAGTCAGTGACGGCTAGTGACGGCGTGATTTGGTGAAAATTAGACGTTAAACATGGCGCTCACTGAAGTTTGTGGTCTTAATGATACAATTAATTTCAACAAAACAAGAGAAAATGATGGTATTGAGAGTGAATTCAATGTTGGAAACTTTTTCAACAGTTATCAACTTTCTTTACCCCCTTACGCAAACGTAAGTAGTTTAAAATATATTTCTAAAAGTGCATAATCATGACACACAATTTTTCACAATTTACGCTTTTAATTTGTATAAATAAACAAAAATAATCATTTCCAAAGACAATTATTAGAAAACGAGTAAAAAACTTTTACAAACTGTTACCTTGGAGCTTTTTTCAAGGTATATAAATGCATTACTATTTTTAGGTTATGTTCACTTTTAATACATTTGTATATTGTTTATTTCTAGCCTGTAGAGAAGCTTGCACAGTTTAATAGTGATACAAATACTGTGGGAAAGGGGATTAAAATTAAATTTGATCATGGAACTACAACCCTTGGTTTTGTTTACAAAAATGGCATTGTTCTTGCGGTTGATTCACGAGCCACTGGTGGCAATTTTATTGGTAAAAAATATTTGATATTAACCCCCATAGGATCTGATATATTTAACATTTAAAAAAATAATAAATTGACTATTCTGTTTCTTAATAGGTTCTCAACATGTAAAGAAAATTGTCGAAATTAATGATTACCTGCTGGGAACATTGGCCGGAGGTGCTGCAGATTGCATTTATTGGGATCGCGTCTTAGCGAAACAATGTCGCTTATATGAATTGAGAAACAGAGAACGCATTTCTATCGCTGCCGCTAGTAAACTTATGTCAAATATGGTCTATAACTACAAAGGAATGGGTCTAAGCATGGGTAAATTATTCAAAAATCTAAAAAAAATTTGAAATTTATACAATCTATTAATGAAATATTCAATTTTTGAAAATTGGCTGTTCAAGTTAGTCAATCTTTTATTAATAGAAGTCTATTTTTGTCTTCGAAACGTTAAAAAATTGTTCTTGATGTTCTTGTTTAATTTTCCACTGATTAGCTATTTTTAAATCCTAATAAATCTCCAGGAATGATGATTGCTGGTTGGGATAAACGTGGACCTTCACTTTACTATGTTGATTCCGAGGGTACAAGAACACCAGGAAAAGTATTCAGTGTTGGTTCCGGTTCATTGTTTGCTTATGGAGTTTTAGATTCACTCTACGACTATAATATGGAGGATGAAGTAGCATACGAACTTGGAAGGCGTTCAATTTATCACGCGACTCATAGGGACGCCGCTTCTGGTGGAGTTGTCCGAGGTATGTTCTTTATTCTCCCACTTGGTAAAAAATACAAAAAAAAAATTAACTTTCACGATATTCGTTCTTTAGTTTATCACATGAAATCAACTGGATGGGTTCATATTTCTGACGAGGACTGCAAAGATCTACATTACATGTACGCTGAGCAGAAATTACAAGCTCAGGGACCATAAATATATTTTTAATATGTCACAAGTGATAAACTCTTTTTGTTTAATAAAACTATTTCTAATTTGTATCAAGTAAGTTTTGCTTACTTGTATTTATTTCTTTCGAAACCTCTACCCAAGCAGCACGTAATATTACCTTGATATCAATTCAATAATATATTGAACGAAACGCAAATTGAAAGTGAATTTAAATAAACCGCCATGTTTGTGCGCACGCGCTTACCGGTTTTTGATTTGCATATACAAAATATTGAGAAATTTACCAAATATTTCCCTAAATAGTGCTCATTTAATAGGAAAATGGTCACTAATTCTTGAAATTTATGGTAAATTCTCTATAAAATTGAATGCAATTTTTTCCGGTAAATTCGTGAAGAATACGGGGAATTTCGTTCATTCTCGTAATTCTACCTGTGTGTATGTGTGTGTGTGTGTGTATGTTTCTTCCAAGACTCACTGGATTCATTATTGCGTTTCGAGCGCTCGTCAGTGGAAGAAGTTTAATTTTATTCGTCCTTTTGAAGAGAGATATTATAAGCATCGAGACATATTGTTTGAAAATAGATATAAAGAATTATTTTATTAATAAT
Organism: Leptopilina clavipes; assembly: GCA_001855655.1. NCBI lineage: Eukaryota > Metazoa > Arthropoda > Insecta > Hymenoptera > Figitidae > Leptopilina > Leptopilina clavipes. Next base: position 39,183 of record JUFY01034569.1, read on the forward strand.
TTTTCTATAAAGATAATAATGTCGAGTATTGAAGACGGTGAGCTGAAAGGAGGACACCCTCCAGCAGGTTAGTTTGAGAAAAATAATAATATATATATTTTTTTATTGTACGTGTATGTATAAACTACGTAGTAGAGGTGCTGCGTGATTAGGGAGACAAAGCGGCTCAAGGTCGTTGAGGATATCGCTGTTTATTATAATAAAAGTTTTTTACAGTGAAAGCCGGGGGCATGAGGATAATTCAGCACAAGCTACCGAGGGAGGAACGCGAGGTCAAACCGTCCAAGGAAGCCGAGGAAAGCAAGCCATCGACTAGGTGAGAAGTGTTTTTTTTTTCCTTTATTTACAATCTTAACGTTTTCTTTATAATGTCGATGTGGCAAATTGTTTGTAAACATTTATCGACTATAAGAATGAGTAATCATATAAACATACTGTATGTTTTATCGTTATTCTCGAGATTTCATTATATTTATCAATGTAACATTTGCTTTTGCTTTTATTTTGCAAAAGAAGGTTAAAACGGTTTTAACCGGTTTCTGTCACTTCCTGTCTGCCTATACCTGATTGGCTTATAGTTTTAAGAAAATAGTAGTTTTGCTATTATATTCTATTAGTATAAAATATTAAACTTAATTACAAAATATTTTATATATTTTACTATTATATTTATCAACTTTTGTATTTGAATTTTATCTTCATAAACAAGAATTTCAAGTCTAAACTTTTTTTACGGCTTATCTTTTTTATTTTAAATACTGCATATTATTCAAAAAGTACTTCTTGGAATATTTTTATAATTTTACTTTTCTTTTGGATCTTCAGTAAAAAGCTAAATAGTTTTTAGTTGCTAATCAGGAATTATTATTTCATTTTTCCTATTTTCGAAAGCACAATTTTTTTATTTTTCTTTTACTACATTTTATTTTCAGAGTTTTATCTGATGTGGATATACAAAATCAATTGTCTCCATTCATCGTACGCAAACGTTGCGTTAAGCCGAGATTAATTGCAAAAGCACGTTGGTAATTGTTTTTTTTTTTTTTAATTTTTATTTTGTAGTTTTGTATTTTTTTCTCAAGTGCATTTTGACATTATATTTGTGTTTTTAGAATTAGAGTATATTAATTTGAAAAATATAAGTATATTGGATTCTATGGAAAATCGTTTTGTTTATGGTGACTTTTCCTTTGACTACTTTTCTTGTATTTGTATATAATCGAATTGACTGAATTGAAAACAAGAGTTTTCTTTTCTTTCGATCAATATTAAATCACAGATAACTTCCCTTATCACAATTGATAATGTTTACTGTTTTGCGAAAATATTTCTACATTTTATGTGTATTTTCCTTGTGAGAATTTCTCTGATGTGTGTCGCTTGTATAAATTTTAAAGAAAAAGAAAAATGATATTTCTTTGATTTATGATTGTTACAAATTTTATTACAGTCCACCGAAGCAACTATTGATAAGTGGGGTATTAACAAAGGGAAATGCAGACTTTCCACCGGAAGCTGTGCAGAAATTTCACGAGAAACCAATGCCAACTCACGAACCTCCTCGTCATATTTATAATTCCAGGCCCGTCATTATTCAACAACCAAGGAAATAGATTTAATTCTATCAGAGGAATGGATTGAAGGCAGTTGATAATAAACGAGTGCAAAGTCATAGAAAATATACTTATTCTAAATAAAAATTACAACTACTGTAGGTTACATATCCATTTAAAATGTCTTTGACCCTCAAGTTTTCAATTAAAAACTATTTTCTATGACTTTGTCTCAATTTCAAATTTTACTAAAAAAAAAAGAAATATATATTACCTGGTGAAAAGAATGTGCTGGTTTCTATATAAGTTCTAAAAGAACCCAAAATTAAAAATTTATTACTGTTGCTAAAAAAGAGGGTTTATATTTTATCAAATGTGTGTAGTGTTCATCGCAAACCATTTTGTAAATGATGTACTCGATTTCTAAGTTCTTAAATTGAAACATTTTTTTATTACTCATTTAGATTAAAGTTATATGCAATTTTTCCAATGTTTATTACAATTTTTTTTTGTTTAAGGATAAGATATGAAACGAATAACTGTTTTTAGGGACCATTGTAATAATGCATTTAAAAACCTAAAACAGCATTCCGATGTTCCAACGCTTCTTAAGAATTATTTAATAAAAACCCATGGCGTAATTTACAGAAATTTCGTCTGTACTTTGGGTAAATAGTTTATAAAGAGTTCACATTTTGTTGTCGAGATTACATCATAAAAAAGTGTCATTTGAATTAAGATTATTTTAGAATGTCTTTGTACTCTAAATAAAAAAAAAGAAATAAATGAACTTGGAGAAAGTTTTATAAATTAAAGAGCATTTTTTATTATTTTCATTTTCTACACTAATTATTATTATGAAAAACTCACTTAAAAAAGTCTTTATTTTTTAATATAACGTTTTCAAATCTCAAGCTCTATTAACAATATGAATCAATTTTATTTCATTTATTATAATTCTTGCCAATTTTGTACATGTTTTTGAATTTATAAGTTATAATTATGATTTGTAATTTGTCTTCTTTTTTACAGAGTCCTATATTTGAAAATACCTCTTGTAAGTAATGTTATCAATACAAGAAGTTAAATCAGGTGATAACGGTTCTCACTGAATTTACCATACGAGTGAGTGTTCTTGGTAATAAGCACACTGACTCATATGGTAAATTCAGTCATGAATATAATGAATAATAAACAAATAAGTTTTCATAGTTTTGTACCAATTGTAGAAAATTAATTAAGATGTAAAACAATTTCTAGATTATGAACGTATTTTGCATCAAAAAAATAAATAAATAAACATTCTTAGTTTATTATGTGAAATTTTTATTCCATTCAATTCCTATCCTTCCCATTATTCCCTTAACGGAGAGGTAATTAATTTGCAAGTAAATAACATTTCGAATAAATTTTTTGTCACAAATATTATTTATAAGCAGAGAATAAATGGTTGTACCTCACAGAAGAGAGCGTGGTTGGGGCTCTCTTCTTCCTTTCCTTAAAAAAATTATTTAGAAAAATTTTTTATTTTATTTTGAAAGTTTAATGAATTTTGTATTGCATCCGGCTAAGTGATCCACTATAATTAGCAAAACTCTGTCATTCGGCAATTAATTGACAAGTTCAAAGATGAGGCCAGTTAGAGCCATGGAAAAGAAGAAGAAGAAGATGAATCGAGTCTTTTTGGTAAGGTGACGGTATAGTACCGGTCATGTGGAGGGAATTGTGATTGTGATAAAAGATTACGAATATATTATAAAGTAATCAAAGTTGTCTTTAATATTTTCTTGACATATTTCAAAGTCCACCGTGCGCATTGCTTTCGATTATTATTATTATTACGATGCAATAAGAGCGACTTTGCAGAAACTATTTTATTAAAATACTTTGCTTGTGAAAGTGGTCTCATTTTTCATTTAGCTCAAATTCTAAAATAATTACTTTTTTCTATTTTAATACTTTCTCCTTTAGAGTTAAGCTTTTTGAAATAAATTTAAATTCAAATTATCTGAAGATTATTCGAGAATTTTGAAAATGGTTCAACCTATTCATGATTATTACCTTCAGTATGAACATAAAGATTAATTAACCGAGAAACGGTTGTAAATATTATAGTTTACTCATGTCTCGTTATCGTAATTTAATTGAATTTTGATATTATCTGTTTCTTTTTTTTTATTTTTTATGAAACTTTTTATGTTTAACAGTAGAGGGACACCTGTTTGTTTTCATTAATAGATATATTAGTCACGTGAAGCGGTTGGTAGCCATGCACGTTGAACGCCGTAACCTTGGCAACTAGAATGTATACCTTCAATACATCCACATTTAAGTGTCAGAGGTTGAATTAAAAAACTACCGGACTGAATTTCCTTTCTTCCTGATGTGTAAAAATGTGAATGTCCTTTAGACCCGTGCCGCATCACTTTAACACTGATTTCTGCGGTCGGGATAATCCTCTTCAAATTGCCGCCGTGGTCCACTGATATATCTTCATTAACAGTTTCCAAAAATCATAAAGATGTCAGGAAAAAATAACGTTGAAAAAGTGTCAGTGATTGACAATCATGTCACCAAGCAGTACGATATTCTTAAACGACTTGGCAAAGGGGTAATTTATTTTATTAGCCTACTTTTAATACCAAAACAACTTTATTATTCATTATATCATATACTTCACTTTATCAATTCCAAATAATAATCAAACTGATTCCAAATGTTTTTCTTTCTGAAAGCTTTATTCTCAGCTGATGAAAATAATTTTTACGTTTCAAGACAATTTTAATCTTTAAATAATAATTTTAACATTCTTTTAAATAGTATAAAATATAAGAAAATTGTTTCATAAATAAACAATACAAATAGGTTATTTTGTAGGTGTACCAGCATTTTGTTGATAATTTTAAATAAAGTTATTAGGTAAAAAAGTAAAAATTAATTTGAAATGTCAGTATTAAATTTCATATGAATGATAAAATAATTTAATTCAAAATAACTTTCATCAATTCCATTTATAAATTTTTTTGTTATGATAAAAAAAATTTATACACTTTTATAAAGTCAATAGAAATACATTTTTGTACTCTCTTTAATAATTGCTTTGACGTATATAATTATCTAAAGATTAAAAAAAGATTAAAATTTTATATCGTATAAACTATTTAAATAATGTGTAACGAAAATTGTAAAAAAATTATAATAATTTATAATAATTATAATAATTATAATAATTTTGAATAATTTAAATAACAGTAACTGTTACAGAATACGCGGCTTTTAGATGATCATTAGTTTTTAAAGATTTATCATTTTGACATTCATTGTTATCTTATTTATTATCTTCAGGAGATAATAAAAAATGTCTATATTATTAAAACTAATTTTTATAAATGCATTAAGTTTATATTATTGGGAATGTACGACATTCATGAAGTGCATAGTGATATAGATAAAACAACGGAAAGGTCCGCTTTATTTCTCCTTTAGAATGGAATGAGACAATCGATATCTATACCAGGGTTGTCATGTCACAAAATATAATAATAAAAATAATCGTGATATTTAGAGGAAAATATATCTTCAATATTTTTGTTTAAGCTTTATTTTTTCCTCATTTTTTCCGCTTACTCTTCTTTTTGCCATTTACTTTTACAGTTTTTCTCGGAGCTCGTTCTTTTTGTTTCTGTGTTACTTTTTTATTCAGTACACTGCAATTTTGTCTAAGTAAAAATAAAATATTTACAACACATTTGTTACCTCTGTTATATAGAAATCGATGTTAAATTATGTCAACCTTCCAAGAAAAAATATATGCATTACATGAATGATGATGATCTTACAAAAGATATCGTTAAAATGAAGTAATTTTACTTTGGACCAACATTTAAATATTTATTACGAAGATTTATAATTTATTTCAAAATTTCAATAAAATGTAATGTAACAAATAAATAATTAGATTTGTTGCCTAATTTCTTAGCCTCTTCTACATTGGTGACAACAATAGCTATATAGGCTCATGTCAGTTTATTAGGTCCAAGGACCGTCATCTTTCTGGTTTGGGCTTTTATAATAATTTAGGATTAAAGTTTGTCATTTGGAATTTTCAGGCATACGGCATCGTGTGGAAAGCTATTGACAAAAAATCAAAAGAAACAGTAGCAGTAAAGAAAATTTTCGACGCATTTAGAAATCAAACTGATGCTCAAAGAACTTTTCGGGAAATTGTCTTTTTATTGTCCTTTGCTAATCACGAAAATATTATTCAATTGATTGGTTTACACAAAGCAAATAATGACCGAGATATTTATTTAGTCTTTGAATTTATGGGTAATTACAATTATCTACAATTATTTTAAATAATATGTTTCAATTATTTAATTATGTTCTAACAATTATTTGTTTGAAAATTAACTTTATTTAATTTTGCAGTTAAAATATTGATCAAATAAAGGGATAAATTGAAAAAAATTTATTATTCTTTAATTTACAGAAACGGATTTACATAATGTAATAAAGAAAGGAAATATTTTACATGAAATTCACAAGGTTTTTATTATGTATCAATTACTTAAGGCAATAAAATATATTCATTCCGGAAATGTTATTCATCGAGATTTAAAAGTAAGTATTTGTAAAAAAAATGAAGAAAATTCCAATGAATTAATAAATAAAAATTAATAAATAAAATTATTCTTAATTTTATTAATACTGCACCCTAAAATTAATTACAACTAAAAATATTTTATATAATTTTAGCCGTCGAATATATTACTAAATTCACAATGTCATTGCAAAATTGCTGATTTTGGATTGGCCCGTTCCGTGACACAAATCGGTGAGGGTGATGGTGAAACCGGAAGCGATCCAACTTTAACAGATTATGTTGCCACCCGATGGTACAGAGCTCCTGAAATATTGATCGCTTCGAAAAGGTATACATTGCTAGTTTGCAAGAATCTATTAATTAGTCTTTACCCCCTGTGATTAACATTGATTCTCTATTATATCACGTTAAAATCAGAGCCCTTGTACTCTCACGCAATATGAAAGCGTATAGATGAAAATTGCGTGCATTTATACTCACTTCACGTGAGTACAAATGAATGTAAATGTAATTATATTGTCTTGTAATCTTCTATGACAACCCTAATATGAGATTTATATTTGTTATGAATAATAATAATCAAATTGGTACGACTTGTATTGGGATCACAAATAATTAAGAAAATTCCCAAACCCTAAAGGAAGAAAATTTAATGGATTTTAAGCCAGTCTTTGATCGTCCTGTTTACGTTCTTTTGGATGTCGCAAGACTTAATCATCTTTGCAACTTCCTCTTCGATCTTCTGAATACAATTGGCTTCCTCCTTCCTCAACTGATTGAGGAAGATGATCAATGATGATACATTAAGCGCGGTTTTCGTTTTTTGCCTCATTGTCTAAGTCAGACGGAATCAGACTTCTTCTGCTGCTGACACTTAAGAGGCTCCTACTTCCTTAACCTTCCACGATGATCTGTGATTGGGTCAGGTCTAATCTTTCCATGATGACCCGTGGAATTGCAAGAAATTGTCGCTTACATCGTCTACTTAACCCTAGACATTACAGAACATTTTTCTATACGGTTTGTAAATCCGACATCGAATATTGTCGCCTACATCGTCTACTTAACCCTAGACATTACAGAACATTTTTCTATATGGATTATAAATCCGACTCTTCCAGTCTTCAAATCTCTTGAAAACCATTGCCTAAAGTTGATCTAGTTTCTCTTCCACTGTGATGAGTCAATTGTAAGAGTGTCTCTATCAAGAACTCTTTTATAATTATAAGGAAATTATCAGCATAAATCTGCGTATAATATCCCTTGCTGTTCAGTTTTAAGTAAGTCGTTCACCACGACTGAACTATTTAGATTTTATTAGGATTAGTTCGAACTAAGGACGATTTTACTCTCCTCTTCAATGTACTCTTCAATGCCTTTAAGTTTCATTCAAATCGATAGCCATAAAATAGATAATTTAAATTCAACACTATTTCAACTTTATTTTTCTGAATTCTTGATATTTTGATCTATTTCTACAATCCATTGTGATATATTTTTATTTTTCAATTAATAAAAGGAATATTGATAGGGTATTCTTTAACTTTGTCATTTCACATGATTAGTTCCTTTTGGAAGTAATACAAATTTGGTCCTTTAGGCGAGATAAAAGAGAGAAATTAAAAGAATCCTGTGTCAAGACAGGGGATACGTTTCGCTTGAATAACTGACAAATGACTCTATTTAGGTACACGAAAGGAATCGACATGTGGTCTTTAGGATGTATTCTTGGTGAAATGCAACTTGGGAAACCTCTTTTTCCAGGATCATCGACAATTAATCAAGTCGAAAGAATCATGGCCACTTTACCACCCCCAACTGAAGAAGGTACCGTATTTTCAATTGGACTTTCTCCAATAAAGTATTTTATTTGGAGCTATTCCAAATTTATTGTAAAATTATTACTCTACATCTCCTATTATAAAGATGTTCTTAATGTTTCTACATTTTACGGTCATTTAGATTCTCATTGAATATATGTAAATTTCTTTGGCATCAACTATACATATTATGTTGAGTTTACATTTTATGTTTGAATCTAACTAATATACTAAATAATAAAAGAATTTATAAAATAAGATTATTAAATTGTTTTAAATTTTTAGATTTGCTGTCAGTTTGTGCTGGTTACGGATCTAATTTATTAGACAAAACTCCAGCTGGACCGCGGAGGAGTTTGGAGGAACTTTTACCAAATGTTTCTGAAGATGCCTTAAACCTAATTAATAACTTAATTGTATTTAATCCAAATTATAGACTCACAGCTGTTAAAGCTCTTGAACATCCATATGTAACAGCGTAAGTAAAACTAACTTTTGAATTCTTATCACATCGATGGTCTTCAATAATTTAATCTAAAACAAGCCTAATACGGGGTCACCCATTGTAGTTGCCCTCCATTACCTCGAATCAAGTCAACGTATTCAGAGACCTATTTGTTTTATTTTTTTATTTTTTTATTTTAGGTTTCATATCCGAGGCGATGAGCCTGAAAGAGGTTCGAGTGTAATTCCCCTTTTGAGAGATGATGTACAATTATCAGTTGAAGAGTATCGAAATCAATTGTATGCAATGATGGATGAAAAGCACAGAAAACATAAAAACATGTAATTATTATTATTTTCGGTTTGTTCTTTTTCACGAAATATGAAATAAAAAGGTAATTTTTTATAGGTCAAAATCTCGAATTAGGCGGCTCTCAGAACACATCAGGAAGGAGACCAGTGTTGGTCAAGGAGATACTCTTTCTCATAAAAAGAGTTTCTATTCATCTTTTGATGACTTGCAGAAGCAGAGGAGTAAAAGCGAGGGTTACAAACTTTCAGATGTTGAAAATTTTGGTGAGAAATTGCACAATTTTTTATTCTTATTCCAACTAGGAATTTGTAAATCTCTTGATTCTCCTCGAAATATACTTTATCTTGTCCTGGGCTAGACTTGACCCTAGACATTACAGAACATTTTTCTATACGGGTTATAAATCCGACATCGAATATTGTCGCCTACATTGTCTACTTGACCCTAGACATTACAGAACATTTTTCTATACGGATTATAAATCCGACATCGAATATTGTTGCCTGCATCGTCTACTTAACCCTAGACATTACAGAACATTTTTCTATACGGATTATAAATCCGACATCGAATATTGTCGTTTACGTCGTCTACTTGATTGAAGATATTCCAGAACATTCTTCTATACGGATTATAAATCCGACATCGAATATTGTCGTCTACATCGTCTACTTGACCCTAGACATTACAGAACATTTTTCTATATGGTTTGTAAATCCGACATCTAATATTGTCGCTTACATCGTCTACTTAACCCCAGACATTACAGAACATTTTTCTATACGGATTATAAATCCGACATCGAATATTGTTGCCTGCATCATCTACTTGACTCTAGACATTACAGAACATTTTTCTATACGGTTTGTAAATCCGACATCGAATATTGTCGCTTACGTCGTCTACTTGATTGAAGACATTCCAGAACATTCTTCTATACGGGTTATAAATCCGACATCGAATATTGTCGCCTACATCGTCTACTTAACCCTAGACATTACAGAACATTTTTCTATACGGATTATAAATCCGACATCGAATATTGTCGCCTACATCATCTACTTGACCCTAGACATTACAGAACATTTTTCTATACGGATTATAAATCCGACATCACATATTGTCGCCTACATCGAGCAATCACATTTATAACAAACTTATTGTCTTAAAGTAATCCAAAATAAAATTTAAAATTAGTTCATTTTCCATTCTTAAAAATAACAAGCCTTAATTTTCTTTTTATTATTAAAGCGAAATCTGAGCTGCCTGTAAAAAAGACAATTGGATCCGCTTATTCAAATAGTCTGGGGCGAAGTAATAAAAATCAAATAACCATGATGGGCGATAAAGTCAGCCAAAAAAATGGTACGTATAGTGTCAAATTAAAAATAATATTATTCTTTGAAATCGTAGAAAAGCTTCTTTTTAAATTTAATTACTTGCAAATAGGAAAAAATGTAGCAGCGCAATATGCCTACAATTTGATGAGTAACAATTTTAAAAAAATGCCTCCTGGTCAAGCAAAAAGTTGTCTTTATCTTTCTCAACAACAGTCAATAACTAAGTCTCAAAGGTCAATTCAGTCCGATCAAATGGTGGTTGTAAGTATATAAGTTCAATTATATTATAAACGCTTTTACTCACACACTAATTGGCGATTAATTAATCAATGGCACTGGTGTAAATTGACCTTCTCTTTACAGTCAACTTGTCGTATGGGATTTATTTAGGTACTGTAATTTCTCAAATCCCAAGGTTTAATATCTGCACTCTAATTTTCTGCACTTGAATTAGGATTCATTAAATAAATGTTCACATTTTTCTCAAATAGATTTGATTAAAAAATTGTTATTTATCAAATATTTATTTTGTTTGTACAGAGATAATTAAAAATAATTAACTTTAATACGGGAAAATGATGCAAACGTAATATTTCAAGTACAAAATTTTTTTTTGCTTTTCCAAATGTAAATATATTGTATATTTGAAATATCTGGTCTGCTGTTTCATCTTCACCGATAAATCAAAGCCGTTTATCTCTTTTCCCTTTCCATAAATGTTCTCACGTTTCTAATCAATATGTACATACATATTGATATCCGTACATTAAATTTAACGGATCTACAATTTCCATTTCAGTGCAACATCGGCAATAGGTCCAATGTCGGTGCAACACAACCAAAATTAAGAAGGGGTGTTAAATCCCAAATTGCTCAGAGAACTTCTCAAAATGTCAAACTTTTGAACAACAATCATTATAGAGTGATTTTGCCAAAACGACCTAATCAGGAGAGTCCAAAGCTGCAGACAAAGTATGGAACAAAAATGCCGAATAATATAACTAAACATTTTATCACAACAAATTGTGGTGATATATCGCCTATTAATTGTGATTCTTCCACTCAGAATCATGTTATTGAAAGGTATCTGACTCAAAGTTTCCCAACGGCTTCCTTAAGAAATCGTGCAGCATCATACCAATTACGTAACTTTAGTCAGAATCCAATTTATATTCCTGATTCTGAAAATCATCGTCACAAAAGTGCAATTACTCGTAGTCAAAATGGAAAAAATAATTCGCGACATAATGTTCAAAAACCATCGACAGCAACACAATGCTCGTTAAGATCTTTGAATAGTTTTAGTCAAAATCATGGTGTTATCACTGCATCAGCCTATAAAGACCTGAAAAATGGAAATATCAGGTGGTAATCTTAAGTTTGCCTTCTCAGAAAATCTCTAATGACATTCCGATAAATTTTTGATAAGTTTATTTAAACTCTTGTATATGTATAAATATTTTTACAAACAAGAATATAACATCAACATCTATAATTATTACCCGAATCTTCAATTTTTTATAATCCAGATGGAATTCCAAATTTTGAGATTTGCTGAGAAGCTAAAAAATAAAATAAATTGACTATCTGTATATTATTTAAATTTCACGTCATCTTTAGAAATCACTTGACATCATTCACCAATTTCATTCACCCGACTGATTACAGGTTGAATTATTTTTTCAGAGTTCCTCCCTATATCTATAATCTACGGAGCATTCTTATAAAATCAATAAGTAAAAGAAAAATATTCGTGATTTTATATATATTTATATGCCTATTTTATAAAACATATTTTGTATTGTAATTTTTTACATTATTTTCATAAAAATCTATCTTTCTTTAATAAACAATGAAAATTTCTTTTTAAAACCTATTTCAAAAAATATTTTCTCTTTTTGAATAAAACGTGTCCAAAATATAAATAAATATGAATTAAAAATAACTTTATAAAATTTAACTCATGAGAAATAAAAAAAAATTTCGTAATTGAAGATAAATAAATTTTTTTTAAATAAATTTTTATATATCTACTTAAAAAAAAATGGAATGCTCACGTACCTACTTTAGTTCAGTAAGTCAATAATTCAACCTTGTTAATTTATTGTACAGTTAAATAATAAAAAAAACAAATGTTTGGCAGTGATATTGGCACTCTAAAAGCTTCATTTTTGTAAATTAAAAAGTTTTGCCTTTTGAAAAAGCTTTAACAAAATTTATTGAACAAGCGGATGTACAAATTTTACTGTAAATTTATAATTACCATCGACGTTTTGTGTGACGTCTATTTGTGTACTATATAACATTTTAATAAATAAATAATATAAAAATATAAAGTTTTTTTTTAAATTTTATTTGAAGTCTATGATAACGCCCATACATGCAACATTTGACAATGGGAAAAATAAAAAAATATTATTCAGATTATTCTAGGATGTTGTTCAGCACTGACTATTCTAAGAAATAACTAAGTCAAGAAGACTATATACAGGAGGTCTATCTAATAGGTGGAGGGTATGCGTTGAAAGTGGGAACGCAGCTACCGTGGT
>JUFY01034573.1:974-11926 GCA_001855655.1 Leptopilina clavipes
TGTACAAGATCTTGTACAAGTTCTAATACAAGTACTTGTACAGGAACATGTTCATGTTCTTGTACAAGAAAATTTAGAAAAAAATTTTTTGCATAAATCAAAATTTTGAAAAATTCCAATCATTAATACTCTTCACTTAAGCATACTAAAAACTATTGCGCAGCTGTAAAGGCTTAATTAATCTACTGCGCAGCCATTAAAGTTTATAATTTTTTCTACACAAATATAATGTACAAAGAAAATGTACATGAACCTGTACAAGATCTTGTACAGGATCATGTACATTTGCTTGTACAAGTTTACCTTCTTATACAGGAACTTGTACATAAAAATGTACAAATTCTTGTACAGAAACTTGTTCGAATTTCTTATGCTGAACTTGTACATTTTCTGGACTAGATCTTGTACAAGTTCTTGTACAAGATGTTGTACAAGATCTTGTACAAGTTCTTGTACGGGGATTTTCAGTAGGGCAACCTAGAATTTTATATAGGATTCTAGATAGGAATTCATATAAGATCCTATATGGGAATTTTCAATAGGGGTGTGGGCATTTAATAATCCGATAAAAAGGAAATCTGGAAACTCACCTCTCAGTGTCTTCAGCCGGCACTTAGACGCGTGGTGTGGATCGGTCCGTTGATTTGGAGTTGCGTAGACCAAGTAAATGGTCTAACGCAAATTTCTACGAAATCGACAGACGTTTCTAGAAGGCCCGCGTCTCTTCCACTGACACAAAGACACGTGAGGGGAAATAAAATTACGTCATTTGATCAAGCACATCATACGTAAGCACATGAACAAGAAAATAGACAAGTTCTTATACATGAACTTACACATATTCATGATCTTGAATTTGGAACAAAGAACAAGGACAAGAACATGCACATGTTCATGATAACTCGAGATAACTCTTGATCTTATTTACTTGTACGTGATCATGCATAAGTTCGTATATAAGTTCGTGTAAAAGATCTCAGGTTTTCATTAGAATATTCATTAAAATCTTAAAATGCTGCGCAATAGTTTTCTATGTCTTCAATAGCTGCGCAGTTGTTTTTAGCCTGCTTAAGCTAAGAGTTTTTATCACCAAGGTTAAAAATTTCCTTAAATTTTTCATAAATAAAAAATTTAATATATGAACATTTACATGAAATTATACACGATCTTTTACCAGATCTTGTACAAGAATTTTTAGTAGGGTATGGTTATTATATTTTAGGGGTTATTCAATAGAGATATCCCAATTCCAGAAAAGAGACACCGCCTCAAGGCCTAAAAAATTAGGCATACCATTATTAGCATATCTTGCTCAAGTAGCCTACAAGTTTCCTGCAAGCTTACATGCTACTTAGGTAGAGACATTAATTATCAATTGAAGATCTTCAGCTATCTTGTGCTACTGGGAATATTATTATTTTATTATTTTTAAACTGATTTTATTTTATTTGTTTTGTAATTTGCATGTTGTGTTTGCAAAATTTTTTATTTAATTTTATATTTTTTTATTGAATCACAATATCTCATTCTTTCTCAAGATATTTGTGTCTTAATTAAGTAATATCTTTATAATTGTTTGTGTGTATGAAAGAGACGCGTCTCACTATAATTGAGTATCCCGATCAAATAAACAACTCGATCAACGCTCGGCTGCACGCCTTGATACCGGTCAAGTAGCAGCGAACGCATCTGGGCCGTTCCCCTTCTTTTAAACCAGGCCTGCACAAATGCCTAGCTTGCGAGCACAAAAAATATCACTTTTTTATATTTTATACAAATTATAAAACGTTTAATTTACAATTTAAAATTTTTCATAAATTATCTTTCCTTATCATTTACTTAATTACTATCAAACCTTGTGCTCACGAGCTAGGCATTTCTGCAGCCCTGTTTTAAACGTAAAAATATTTCATTAAACTATAAATAGTACAGTTCAGCATTTTTAGCGCTTTTGATCCACCACTAATAAAAATTTTTTAGTCATTAATAATAATTGTTTTCATATTAATAATATTAAATTTAATAATATTATTATATTTAATAAATTATTTAAACTTATTAGAAAATAATTTTCTGTCTTATTATTTTATTTTTAACAGAAAGTATATTTGCAGGCGCGGTATAAAAGAATCTTTGGATGAATCTTCAGGGTGGGATCGTCTAGTGGAAGATGCTGGAGCAGCTGGTCTTCGTGGTGAAGATTGTACAGTTCTCTACAGAGGATGCAATCTTTCCAAGGACAATTATAGTAAAAAATAAATAGTGAAACATTTAAACATTTTATATTTTCTAAAAAGAAAGAAACATTCTATGTTTTTAAGAAAGTAAAAAATTGTGATGTAGCATTTTATATCGTTAATAAAGGAAAATATATTGGCATTCCTAATAAAAATTAATTCTTATGGTTTAAAATTTGACTAGTCTCTTCGATTAAGTAACAATGAAACTGAAATTTGCAAAAGAATATTCGTTTTTGAAGTTAAAATTATTTATATTTCAAAATTGAAAATATAGTTAAATTAAAATATTCCGAAAAAAATTGGGAAGGAATTGAAATTTTGAAATTGGAATCATGAATAAAAAAATGTACAAAATTGAGAATAAAAGCAAAAATAATTTTTCACAAATCTCGAAATAGCACAAAAATCGAAACAAACAAAAATGTAAAATATTAATTTCATTTTCCATTTTTAGTGATAAATAAATCATCATTTTAGCAAAAATAAAAAAAATTGGAAATTATAAACTAAGAAAACAAAGAGGATGTTTTTTGAATGAAAGTCAAAGTTGTTAATGGTTTTCAATTTTAATTACAATACGCTGCGTTTTGCCTTTTTGTTTACCCACTACAAACATTGACATCCATCCAGCCTGAACTATTTCAGACAGCAGTCGGTTCTACGCTCAGCTCGTTTCACAAAGTTTCAAGATACTCGTAATCGTACATTTTGTTTTTTTTTTATTGTGTATATACAAAAATACCAAATGACAAACAGAACGGAGACATATTGAGAATAACTCAATCCAGTAGTGTAAATCTTGTTCTTACTTCTTCATCTTTTTTTAAGAGTGTAAACTAACATAACACTATCATTATTATCGTTAACATTAAGGCATTACATATTTATAAACTCCTCATCTCTCGTCGCTATACTTGTAAACTTAAATAATAGACGTGAGATCGCTCGTTGCAATAGTCCAGGCTTAACACAAAAGTGACAAAAAATACACACACGGCAGACTAAAAACGGCATTTAACGAGTCGAACAATTATTTCCCTTCAAGTTTTTAAAGAAACATAAATTCATCAAGTCCATTTTTCATTAACAAACTTTTTTTTCACAATCTTCCCTTCTACTTTTCTCTAAACAATTTTTTATGTTGTTCAAGATTTTCAGTTCAAGACTTTTTAACAAAATTCAACATTCCTCGAACAAATCTTGATGTTTATTCAAAATAATAATATGTTCTCTTAATAAGTGAAATATGAATGAAGTAATAATTGAGAAAATGAAGGAAAAAAAGTGAAATGCAAATTGCGTTAAAAGTGGTGCTCGATATTAGAACTAATGAACCCAAATGGGAAAAAGACTTTTCGTGTCGCTAAGAGCCAAAGCGCGCATACTTTCAAATCACTCGCATTCGCACAGTTAATCGCCTATGATAATCGCAATATAAATAAAAATTAGACTCATTTCTCGAGGCATCGCAGTTACGCAGGAGAAAAGACGCAATTTACCAAAATTCCAGGTAAATGTCGGATGTTAAAATTTTTACGGTATTAAAAAACAAAAAAAATAAAATAAAACTTAAAAGGGAAAAAACATAAAGCTTAGAATGAAAAAACGATCTTTTAGATCACCCTCTTCTGTATAGACGCGACAATACTGAAAATTAAAATCTGAACAAAAACCTATACAATCACATACATCACAAGAAAGTTTAAAGATACTTAAAACGTATCGACTTGAACAAATTTCACCTCTGTGGAATCATCGCAACTGATTTTCGTAAATCAGTTCCACCAAAAGCATAACAGCGATTAAAAAATGTTCTCGCAAATCTAAAAGAACGAAACTGACAAAAAACTATAACGGAATTTTATTATTTTACTTTTTAAACATTATACATACATCTTCTTCGCAATGAAGAAACAAAATAAATTCAGTTAAAGAATACTCTATTTGAAGAAATCGGTTAAAATAAACTCGATTCAAAAAAAAATTCAATAAGAAAAACTTAATGAACTCGAGATGCAAATCTATAATGAATAGATTATCAACAATTTAATAATTCTCCGTTGAATTTGGTTTCTCGTGATGAAAACCGTGTCTTAAAAATTAAGTTATTTGTATCTCTTGAATTTTTAAGTCAAACTTCAAGGAGAATTTGACGATAATGAATAAATTTTAAATTTGCAGGATTATTGGGATCAGTTTTTTTATATAATTTTGAGTCTCAATAGTATGCGATTAGGTATTATTACAAAAAAGTATTACTATTTACACGTCCCAGAAAACACTGGCCTAACCCGCTTTCGAGTCGAAATTACTTTATCGCACTCCATTGCGTAAGTTTTGAGATTCCACGCATCCTCGGTTCGACCGATAATGGCACTGTTCTCGTCAATAAAAAACGTTTGTCAGGTTAAGAAACCATTAAGGTCAGTTTAACTTGGAACAGAAAATCGAGAGATATTTTTGTCAAAAATGATACTTTTATTTTTAACAAAACTTCCAACATGAATTCATCGATAGAGAAATAATTACAGATCATCGAACAGAAAATTTGTTAATTTTCACATTATCATGAAAAGTTTTGATTCATCATAAAATTGATGATTCGACAATCATAATCCCAATCGATCGATTCGAATGCTGGGAAAATATTTAGAAACTAGAATCAAAAAACGAGTGTAACAGAACGATAATTTCGATTGCACATTTTGTCAATTTTGACAAAAATCGTCTCGTTTCGAAAACAAAAATCGCGGTCGAAGCACCGGGAAGCTCCAAGATCGAACGTAGATGTAGAAGAGTTCAGTCGTCGCAAATAGAGCTATCTAATGACTTGAAGGGAAAAGAATCGCGCGAGACAAGAGAGAGACTAAGAGGCACGAATTAAAAAATTTTCAATTTTTTTCTTTTTTGAATCTTACTTTCTCTTGTCCTAATCGAAAAAAATTGTGCGAGGATTCAAGAGATTAAAATCCTCGAGAGACATTCAATGTCACAAGAAAAAAAAGACTCGTCTTTTTTAAACTGCAAAAAAAGTCGATCGAACCGTTTAAAACGGATCCACATTATGCAGACTAATATGATAATCGCTTAATCGATTAAACTATCAATTAATATAATAATATTATTATTATTATTTTTATTATTATTATTATTTATCAATAATAATATGTACAACGTTCTAAATCTATTTGTCCTGTCTTCAATAAATCGGAACATGACTCGTGTCCGAATATTATAAAAAAGTAGGGTTTATGCTTTTAATAAAGATGCGCAAATATCTATGAATTCTAAGCTTCAATAGAACGTTTTCTTGCTTCTTTTTCTCTTTAGGCTCGTCTAAGTGAAATTCTCACAAACTAGTCCTAAAAATTCTCTTGGAAAAGGGAGATCGTGGGTATTCTCCATAAATTCCACTTTGCCTGGAAATAGAATTTTTGTATTTAATATTTCTGCATTCTCAAAAATATTCAGCGTCAAGTGACATTGAAAATGGAAATGCGAAATTCAAAAATCAAGGAATAATTCGTTTTGCGGAAGGAAATGCATTAACGGGACATCGTCGATTTTGATAAAACTTACAACAAATTCACCTTTATTAACGTACAGGTAAAATAAAAAGGCTGGCTTCTTTTTTAAAAAACGGAATTAAAAATTTGTCAACATCTACTACGGTTTTGATTCTTATCAAAATCGATGATATCACATTGGTACGCTCACCTTATTAATCACTTGAAATTTTTCAATTTCATTATCGGCAAGAAATTCAGGAAAAAAATGGAAAAAAATGCCAATGAAAAATGCGCGTTTGTGCGTAAAGAGATGGTGCGTTAAACGACTAGCGACTCGAAGGAATCGTGTCTTTAAAAAAAATAATAAAAAACAATAGGAAGTGTTAATTAAACACTGGCAGCTCATGTAATTTTGGAAGACGCGACAAAACAATGCCCTTTTTTTCATTCACATTTTCCGCGTTAGCAAAAATCGAATCCAGTCGCGTTTCTCTTATTTCTCCCTTTTTTTAAATCGCCGTACATTTTCCTCTCTCTTTCTCTCGCACGCGCATAGCTCTCTCTCTCTCTCTCTCTCTCTCTCTCTCTCTCTCTCTCTCTCTCTCTCATACTCTCACGATTAAACCTCTATACTTTGTAAGACCTAGCATGCTTAGAAAATACTTGAAAAACGAGTCTATTGGAAGGTGGCTATTCGGCTGGTTTTTTTCCTCACTGTACACACTTTTTCTTATTTTCGTCTTCTTCTGCTTAATAATTGGTAATAATGAAATCCTCTTCCCTCCATGATGATAACGTTGATGATGACGATGATGTTTCTTTTCACCATCTTTGGCTAAATTTTCACTGTCTCTTGTCTTCTCATGTTTGGTGAATTCCTCCTCGCAATGCCGGACTAGAGCAAGCCCGATATCGACTTTCGACAATTTAATTAAAAAGAAACTCGAAAGAAAAATGCAGTCTCCAGGCTCGACTACGTCTAAATTGTTTACTGGCCAACCTTGAAGTTCTGCAAGGGAACGCCGCGTGCCTTCGTCAAGGAAATTTCTCAAAAAAAAAAAAAAAAAAAAAAAATAGTTTTTTTCTTTAACGAAATAGTCCATTCTCCTTTTCTCAAGTCTCTTATTCTTCTTCTTTTTAAAATTCTTTCTTGTTTCTCGAATTTCATCTCATTAAATTCATTCTATTAATTAAATGATATTAATGTTTCGTTTAAATTTATTCTCTTTCTCCAAATTCTTTTCAATTTTCTTCTTGAAAATCAACCTTTGTTTAATTGTCTTTTCTTCTTCCTTAAAATTGATTCTTCTCTATCGTTTCTAAATCGTTCCATTTTTTCTAAATCTTTCTTCATATATTTTGGCGCTCTTCTCTCGATTATAAGGAAATCTCTCAAATAAAGTGAGAAAGAAAAACAGTGGAATGCGTGCCGCTGCGAGAGATATCCAAGTCGCAATTCTCGGCTAGATTATAACAAGGAATAAAAACTCTGCGATTGTGATCGCGTCGACAACATAATACAACAAATATTAGCTAATAATTTTTTCTAGTCTCGGATTCCGTTGAGGCATCGTCTTTAGGGAGAGGTGATGATGCTGCTCTGCTGCGGATATCATTGAGATGACGACGATTGACACGCGGCTATCAGTGGACTGTGCTCGATGGCATGCGAGGGGTTCGGCGGGATCTCTGTGCGTTATAGTGATAACGATATCTTGTCTTAAAAGTTGTTATTTTTGAGATCGCCGATTTTCTGGTATCTCAAAGTTTGCCACTCGGTGGTTACCTCCTGTCTCGATACAGAAGATAAGTCTTCATTGATAGTGGCAAACTTAATTCGTCCACTTTCTCTTCTATTAGGTGCTTGCCGATTCGCTGTCGAATCACCCGTCGGCAAAGATCCATCAATGGCAATGGCTCAGCTGTGAACAAATTTTATGATAGTAATATTTTCAAATTTTTCTAAATTCTAAATGTAATTTTTTATTTTTATCCAAAAATCTCATTTTTCAATTTAATTTAATTCTTCAATCAATCTTAATTTGTTTTCTCAAATATTAAAATCGTAAAATATTGTTTTCACTTGACAGTGAAATCTACTTTTTATTTAAGAGAAAATTGATATTTAATTTAAAAAGTGAAATTTAAGAATGGAAAAAAATTCACTTTTATATGAGAGATTGAATTTTCCTTTATTAAAATAATTATTAAATTAAATTTCTTTGTTATTAAAATTTTCTCTTTTAAAGTAACTAAAAGCAAGATTTAAATAAATAATTTGAAAATACTAACGATCAAGGCCTCCAATGTATTTCATAGTAATTTCACAGTGTCCCCATACTGCGGAAACAATGGGGTGCAATTTTCTGCCCTTCAGTCCTCTAAATGCTACTCCAAGGTACTGACCATCAACTACGAACGCTAGAGTTCCCTCGTCCATATCGAGGACCACTGAAAAATCATTTTACTAATTATTACAACTTCTTCAACAGTCACATCCTGGTACAATAATTTTCTTTCAATGAAGTGAAAACAAAAAATGGTTAATAATTTAATTTAAATTTAATTAGTGTCTGAAATTTCAAAAACCTACATTAAGTTAAGTGCAAAAATAATATTGGAAATTTGAAATTTTACCTAAAAATTTGTCGGGAACGATGAAGGATTCGTCAGGTTTGAGAAGAGCGGGATACGTGATCCCATTATTATTCTTGGAATCATGATAGAGTTTATTTCTACCAAGGTCCCATCCCCAACTCAGTTCATTGTTTCCAACGAGACTTTGATAACCAACGCTGTGAAGAGGTGCGTCTGCCGTCGCGACACCAACGACTGCGTGGGTTCCACGTTGCCTTGTACTCCAGTGTAACTCCCACACGTGCATTCCTTTTGTGTAACCGACTTTCCCCCGAATACAGTCTGTACTTTGTGCCACTGGGTGTCTATGGAAGGTTAGCTTATCATCATCCTGGAAAAGAAATTCGAAAATCATTTACATTTTCTTAAATATAAAAAATTCCAAAGGTTACCAATTTTCCTCTCAGCTTGAATAATAAAAATGAGATGATTTACGTAAGTTTTTCGAAATGATCAAAAACTTTTTTATAGAACTTTATTTGTAGAATTTCATAGGACAAAGAGCTTGAAAACCATAATTTCTGAACATTATTTCGGGGCGGATGATTATTCCCCTTTCAAATTTTATAATTTCCATTTTATCCAAATTCTTATTGGCGAACTACTGTTTGACATAACTTTCATATTACGAAAATTCATTCAATATAAATTTTATTTTATCAAAATATTATGCGTCAAAAATATTTTTTTTCTAAATTTTTTTTGTCATAATTTTCATTTATTCGAATA
This sequence comes from Leptopilina clavipes, assembly GCA_001855655.1. Taxonomy (NCBI): domain Eukaryota; kingdom Metazoa; phylum Arthropoda; class Insecta; order Hymenoptera; family Figitidae; genus Leptopilina; species Leptopilina clavipes. Next base: position 10,090 of record JUFY01034573.1, read on the forward strand.
ACCATTTAACATAAAATTTACTTATCTGAAATTCCATTTGACATAATTTTCAAATCTTCGAACTACTTTTTAACCTACAATCCAAGTCACAGAAATTTCATTTATCCTAAAATAACAATGAAATTTCCAAATATTTGTTTCCCATTTCTATAATATTTTAGAACAAATGAAATTTCTGTGACTTGGATTATAGGTTAAAAAATAGTTAAAAATTTGGAAATATGACATTTCGAATATTTAAGGGTCATGTCAAATGGCAATTCGTGTAAAAGAACTTTAAATAAATTAGATTGAAAATGTCTCAACAATAAAGATTGGTTTCGAAATAAACTCACTTTAACGAAAATATTCAAACTGCGGTCGTCGGCATTCCAACTGTGGTGTATTTGAGTTTCACGTGAAGCTGGTGGCATATCCAGAAGAACATCGAGACGAGCGGGTCTAGATAAATCTTGGGCCAATTCCCGAGGGACAACGGGTTTGTATCCTATGACGGCACCTCCACCGGCGCCAACTCCTCCTTGTGCTGACACACTGCTGTCGCGGGTCAGGCTTTTCACGCTACCTGTGTATCAAAAAATATTTTCACTTTAGTTTTTATTATATTTATTTTAATATTCTCCAAATTAACGAGTTAACGAAATTGAAGTTTAGGTGATGCAGGTAAACAAATTCGGTTAATGGTAGATTACTATAATTTAAATCGTAAAAGAATTAAATTCACAGTAATTCAACTTAAAATTAGGTGAGAGATGTTAAACATATTTCATAATATTTACATAATATTTACTCCTAAAATCTTTAAAGTTTTTTGTAAAATATTTCTTTTTAAAACAACTTTTAGGAGCATGATAAATTTAAACTACAAGCAAGAATTCTTCAATTATTTACAGTTCAGAACCAGAATTCTATTGAAACGCATGAAAAAATTGTATTATGTCCAGGAATTCACTTTCGGACTCTCAGAGTCGTCATCTTAGAAAAGAAATTTATCAAAGTCAAATAAATCGTAAAAACAATATAATTTTTCCCCCTTATCTTACAGCTTTCGAGAGGGATTTAACTAGATCAAATCCAGTAGAATTATTACATACAATATATTGAAATTTTATGTGAAATACATTTTTGCACTCCAGCTACACTATCAAGGGAATTTACTAATTTGTAATAATTGTATACTAAACAGTAATAACGTGTAATAAGGGGCAAATGATAATTCCCCAAATTTCAATTCTATAATTTCCGTTTTGTCGAAATTCTTATTGTCTTTATTTGTCATAATTTTTATTTATTCGAATAACAATTTAACAAAAAATTTATTTATCCGAAATTCCATTTGACATAATTTTCAAATTTTCGAACTTTTTTTTAACCTATAATCAGAGATCGGTAAGTAATTTACCTCAGGTAAATTACATGGTTGTTTACAGTATATTACATACGTAAATTACATCCTTTTTTGAAACACAATGTATTTTTTAATGGTGGGGGGTAATATACTGTAATATACGTAATTTGCGTAAAAAAACTCCAAGTTACACGTATAATCCAAGTCACAGAAGTTTCATTTGTTCTAAAATATATTACAGAGATAGGAAACAAATATTTGAAAATTTCATTGTTATTTTAGGATAAACGAAATTTCTGTGACTTGGATTATAAATTAAAAAGTAGTTCGAAGATTCGAAAATTATGTCAAATGCAATTTTGAATAAGTAAATTTTATGTTAAATAGTTATTCGAATAAATTAAAATTATGAGAAATAAAATTTCGAAAAATGAAGTTTCTTGAACATGATGTTTAGAAGATTTTAAGGTTATGTCACATGGGAATTCG
>JUFY01034579.1:4263-15725 GCA_001855655.1 Leptopilina clavipes
CAAATATACCATTCAATTGACTCAAATAAAGTTTATTTAATACAAATAAATATTTGTGACGCGACACGAGAAAAGGTACTTAACGACCAAACGAATTATAGGTTATGTTTGTCATAGATTTATCTTGATTAAAAGTTCCCTTTTAATTATTTAAAATCGAAATTAATTTTTATTGAATATTTTGGATATAATGAAGACTTAAACATCAATGTGTATTGATAGTTGATCCTTTTTCTTTATTTTCACTCCAAAAATTACAAATATAACCTATAATTCGTTTAATCGATAGGTACCTTTTCTCGTCTCACGTCACATTTATTTTTGAATTTTTTGAATTGCTAAACGATGCAAGGAAAAATTTTTCAATTTGAAATAAAATTCCTTTCTTTTATATTTAGATGAAAATGAATTTTATTAAACCCCCGTTATATATCCTTTTATCCACCAAAAATTTGTTTTTTTAAATTAATTTTAAAAAAGTAAGTAAACAAACATTTCAATTGATTTTTTATTATATTACTAAATTTCATATATCCCGTGTGGAAATCCCCAAGGTATGCCAAAATTGATAATTGGCCCTAAGATGGTCCTAACTTGGCAGTACTCGTTAACATTTCTTAATTTGGTCCTATCTTGGCCCTTTCTAGAGAAGCCATTTAGTAACTTAGTAATATTTTAGAAAATTATTAATTATAATTAAAATTATAATAATATAATATACAATATAACATAATATAACTATACTCTATTGTAAATGTAATATAAAAATAATATATAGAAATTTTTAAGAAAAAAAATTATGAATTATATTTATATTATTATAAAAATTATTTTCTTAGTTATAAATAAAAAAATAAACACAAATTGAGAATGGTTAAATTTAATTTAAATTTTCTTGCCGCTACTTTTTGAACTTTCAATTCGTCGTTCAATTCTTGAAACTTTCCAAACCTAGCAGACTTTTAGTTTGTTGCTCATTTTCATGTCAGATGAACAAAACAAGTACTAATTTCTGGTTTTTGCAGTTGACGCATGTGATTTTTAGGTTATGCATGCACACATAAATTATGTATCTGAAAAAATTTCATCCTAAGAATGACAACTTGTATCACACAGTAACAATCATAATAAAATCTGAAAAATATTAAAGAAACTAAACACTTTTGTACGATTTGTTACAGTCGGATTGCAATATACTTTTAATAAATATTACTTTAACATACTTCCAGGTGAAAATCATGAAGATTATGTCAAGTTACTTTGAATAATTATTAGCGACAATTTTTAAAAATATCTACAAATTTGATTTTTAATATATTATTTATGTACATACATTATAATATATATGGATAAATGTAAAGAAACAAAGATTTTATAAGTAAGTTTTTTGTATAAATGTAAGTATGCACTAAAAGTAAGGAAATATATAAATTTCAATATAATATACAAAATTGTGTTACTCAATATCAAAATACATTAACAAATTCACTAAAAGTATACGAATAAAAAAACTGGTCCTATTTAGGGCATAAAAAGGACCCTTATATTGGTCCTAAATAGGCACCCAAATTAGGACCAGGCTAAAATCGCATCAAAAAACATTGTAGGACCAAGTTAGATTGCCAACATAGGACCTAAATAATAAAACGGCAATCTAGATAGGACCAACTTAGGCCCATTTTTCAATTTCCACACGGGTGGGTAAATAAATTTTTAAAAAAACTTTCCAGAAAACTTTATAATTATATCGATGGGTACGTAAAAAAACCTCTGAGAAACATATTTGACAAAATTTTATTTTTTTGTATGAAGTAAACTACAGGTCATCAAAATATTACATGTAATACAAAAACTCAAATGTTGACCCCTTCCAAATCTTAGAGATTTGTAAGTAAATCAATAATACTTGGTATTTGAAGTTGTAATTAGTAGGACTAAAGTTTGTGCAAATTTGAGCCTGATCCCATGAATTTTTTTGATCAAATTATTAATTTTGTGGATAGCAGAAATAAATTTTATCCATTAAATTGTATCAAAAACTAGAGAAGAAAACTCGCGCTAAAGCGCGCGTGAAGTTTCTGGTTTTAAGTTGGATATTTTTAACAATATAACATTCATAATTTTCATTTTTTTTAAATATAATCACTTTACTAATTGTCAAAATCTATCAAAAACAAAAGCATATACAAAAAACTAAGTTCAAACTGCGAACAGAATGAATGAATGAAAGATTACGACGATTATATTATCTATATTAATAAAATCAGACTTTTGTTTGTACATTGCCCAAAATTAAGTTTTTCTAGCATCGTTTTTCGTTTTGAATAACAGAGAATCGAAAAATGGTAATATAAAAATTCCTGTATGTATGTATGTATGTCAGCAAAATTTTGTTCGTGTATCATTGGAAAACGTCTTGCCCGATTATATAAAATTTTCCAGTCTTTTAGGTATTAGTCTAACTTAAAATATTAGCCATATTTGATTAAAAAATATTAAGCTGAACAAAAGTTATAAATTTTTCAAAAAATTCAAAAAACTTTTTTTTAATTTTTGCAAATTTTTATAAATTTATTGATTCTTTGAATTTTGTAAGATATGTATAATATATGAATTAAAAAATATTGATATGAAAGAAAATTATGTATTTTTAAAAAAATTTAAAGAAAAATTTTTTTTTAATTTTGCAGATTTGTAAAAGAAAAGTAAAAAAATATTTTTTTTTTAAATTACTGTTGGAAGTTAGAAGTCACTTATTAAAAATATTTTTTAAAACTGTTACCAAGGTAACAAATTATTTAAATTTATTTTTTATGAAATGTCATTTACTATATATTTAATACAAGAAATATTCTGTTCAATATAAAAAATAATTTACAATATATTTTATACAAGAAATACTTTCTTGAACAAAGATTAAATTAGAATGGGTAATTGATAATCAAATACAAAAGTTGAAAATATTTCAGTGACATTGGCTGAATACCAATCAAACAAATTGTTATTTAAAAGCATTGTAATTTATAAAGAAATAAAAAAAGCCTAATGTAAGAAAATAATTTTGGGCAAGTGCAAATAGATTACAGGCTTGCCGAAAGTACGAAACAATTTAGGATGAGTTGAAACCCGGAACTAAAAACCTGTCAAAGACGGGTACAAAAGCTAGTATTTAATATGATTGCCCCAAAAAAAATTTTTCTTGATGCCAACCCCTTAATTTTTTTCTATATAGAAAAATTTTTTATTTTATTTTTATTTAATATTTTTCCGTGCCATCGAGACCTTGGAAATTGCCATTGAATTCTTATGGGAAAAATAAACTTTTCCGTAAATTTGGTATAAAGCCGATGCTTTATTTATGAAATACATTATTTTAAATAATTTTTATAACGTCACAAAAAAAACCACAAAAGTAAAAAAAATTCTGAAAATAAAAATTTTTATCATAAATAAAACATCGGGTTTCATTTTCTGTACAATTTTGAAGAGAAATATGGTTTGAAGGTTGAATAATTTCAATTTGGTCGGTTCTAATAGAAAAAGATATAAAGTTATGAAGGAACAATACGAGTTTAACTACATTAAAAATTGAAAGAATTGCACTCAGCATTTTAGGAGGACAATTTTTTTGGACGACAGCCACCAAAAAAGGAGGACTGTCCTCCCTAAAGGAGGACGTCTGGTCACCCTATAAATATATTCTGAATAAAATGCTTCAAAAATAGTAAAAATTAAAATTTTGAGTTGTCAATTTTCTTCCACACATAAAAACACATTTTCAACAAAATTACGGATTCGTTTTAAAAAATCTTTTTTTCTTAAAGAAAAAAATTATTTTATGTAACGCAAGCATGATTATGCGTCTTTTCGTGCTTGTTTTTAGTACGTAAAGTGAATCTTTCTGTGATTGACCGCTAGTGCGCATGCGTGCAGTACTTAAAAGTCTATACGTTTAAGTATTGTACTAAAAAATGGACTTATATTAAATCTGCGTATAAGCACTTACGTCTTTTACCATCACTTATGGTATTATGAATGCAGGGATGTGAAGTTACGCGTAACTCGATAATTTTTTACGTAATTTACATCCCTGTATGAATGTGAGAAGATTTGTGCTAATCTCTTATTAATAAGTACCCAAATAGCACAACATCTGAGCCCAATATTGTGTCAATATTGCGTAGTAATATTGTCACTATTGCCAAGCAATTTTGAGGCAATATTGCCTTAACATTGATTATGTCCGCCTTGTGACAATATTATATTATTATTATATTAGATTTATATATTATATTGTTATAATACTATAATAATTACTGTATTTTAATATTTTTTAATATGACGAGACAATGTTACCTCAATAGTTTCTCGCAATATTGATGCAATATTGCCTGGAAATGTTGCATCAACATTGCTTGGCAATATTTCCACAAGGCGGACATAATCAATGTTGAGGCAATATTGCCTTAACATTACCAGGCAATATTGACATGCAATATTGACACAATATTGAGTTCAAATGTTGTGTATTATTTATTTGTGTATTATTGTGTATTATTGTTGTGTATTATTACTAATTTGTGGGATTCACGATAAAATAAAAGATTAAATTAATTAAAAAATAGTCAGAAGGGAATCCGCACAACTCGCATGTACATTGGGGGAAATATGGTCATGAAATAAAAAGGGATTGCACTCTTTAAAAGTATTCTTTATTTGAACGCATAATTATGCATGTTCACACAGCGTGGTTCCAGACACAACTATACATTCAATTTTCGGAGTACCGGTTAAACGCGCGCATGTATCTCCTCTCTCACTCGTTGTGTGAGAGAAAAGTAAAACTCGCCTCTTCTCACTCTACGAGAGTGAGAAACGTCACAGGACTCTTACTTAACAATCTACGATCCCCACAGTACTCCCCCCTAAGTGCAACGATCAATTTCGAAATTTGAGGAATACTAATTTAAAACAATTTTAGAATTTAAAAAAAAGTTACAAAAGTTTAACGTTCGTGTGATCGCAGTTTGATTTTTTAGAGAAAAATTCGTTAAAGTGTAAAAATAGTTATAATAAAAAAATTTGAAAAATATATATTTACGACGTTGATCAACAATCTTTTACCATGGTAAGTTAAAAATAAATATTAACATTAAACATAAACATTAAACATTAAATGTAAATTTGGTACATAAATATCTTCGCAATTAAAATAGTGTTATAATACTTAAGAGAGATATCGCTAAATTTTCTAAAAGAATTATCGCAGTCATATCAGTCTTTTTTCTTTAAAAACATTAAAATACATAAGTCATTTATTATTTATATAAGAGACCTTCTTTTTATTTACATAAGTGCGTAGCACTGGTCTCACAATTAAATTTTCCTTATTTTGCGAAGTCGTTGGTGCAGAGCTTGTCTGCTCCGTCACAGCCTGATTTGTCCGTACACTAGTCGGTCGTTCATTGCTATTTAAATTATCGTTGCCCGCGAAAAATGCGGGTTTTAAATTTTCTATTGAGATTTGTTTTTTGTTACCGTTTATTTCAACCTCAAAAACTCTATCCGAAGTGCGTTTAATTATTTTATGGGGACCAGAGTATGGACATTCAAGGGCTTTTTTAATAGTAGGAGCTTTAACAAAAACATGGGAACATGTGTATAAATCTTTAAAAAAGAAAATCTTCCTTTTATGTCTGTGCTCTACGGGCACTGGCTTTACCATTTTCATGTGTTCCCTGAACTCTTCGAGAAATATTTGTCGATCGGCAGAGAAATCCTCTGGAAGGACGAATTCGCCCGGTATCCTGAGGGTGGTTCCGTATAGGTATTCGGCTGGCGATGCCCCCGAATCCAAGACGTTGTTACGCAACCCTAACATGACTGTGGACAACGAATAAATCCACTTCGTACCACTGTGGCACATTATCGCCGCTTTAAGTGTGCGGTGCCAACGTTCGATTAAGCCGTTGGCTGCCGGGTGATAAGGAGTAGTCCTGATTCTATTGCAACCTGTCATGCTTAAAAGCGCGGAAAAAAGGCGTGATTCGAACTGACTACCTTGATCCGTCGAGAGCGTTTCTGGGGAACCGAACCGAGCAATCCAGTTGTCGAAGAAAGCGCGACACACTGTCGTCGCCTCGATGTCCTTTAGTGGAATGGCTTCTGGCCATCGTGAGAACCGATCGATTAGTGTTAGGCAATATTTAAAACCGTCGCAGACTGGTAGGGGACCTATAATGTCCATATGGACATGACGGAACCGACTATCAGGTGCTGTGAAGTGAGAAGGCATGACTGTGGTGTGTCTCGAGACTTTTGCACGTTGACAGTGCAAACAAGAACGACACCAGTCTTTGATGTCCTTGTTCATTAGTGGCCAAATATATTTTTTTCGAATTAGTCTATCCGTTATTTTACCCCCAGGGTGGGCAGAATTATGTATTAAATTGAAAATACGCTTACGGAGAGAACGCGGAATATACGGACGGACGTTGTCTCCTGAAATATCACAAATAAGTGACACGTTATTCCAGTCGAATCTTTTCAATTTTAATGACAAATTATTATCACTGGAGATCAGTTTCAATTCCTCATCATCAATTTGAGCTTGAGAAAGTTCGGCCAACTCTATATCCGAAGGAAAAGTAATCGCATCGGCGCGAGAAAGGGCATCAGCTACTACGTTATCGGTACCAGGAAGATATTCGATAACGGAAGTGAATTGCGAGAGGAACGAAAGCTGTCTTTGTTGCCTGGGAGAAGCTCGCTCGTTGCTTTTCTGGAAGGCATAAACTAACGGTTTGTGATCCGTGCATATTTTAAACTCGTTACCTTCCAAAAAGTAACGAAAATATTTGACCGATTCATAAATCGCGGTAAGCTCGCGGTCATATGCACTGTAATTCATCTGGGCGGAATTAAATTTTCTGGAAAAAAACGCCAGGGGTTGCCAAGAGTTCTTCAAAAATTGTTCAAGGGTCGCTCCCATCCCTAGATCCGAAGCGTCTGTTACAAGACGTGTAGGTGCGCTAGGAGATGGAAAAGCGAGCAAAGTTGCATGAGCCAACGCTTCTTTAACTGCAATAAAAGCCTGATCGGCTGCTGGAGTCCAGGCAACCTCGCGTTTATCGTTCTTGCGAACGTCGTGCAAAAATGCATTAAGAGGTTGCTGGATTTGTGCAGCATGAGGGATATTACGGCGGTAAAAATTTACTAAACCAAGAAAACGTCGAAGATCCTGAATCGTACGAGGCTTTCCGAATTCGGCAATTGCTTGAATCTTTTCAGGGGTAGGCCAAAAACCGTCCTTATCAATTAAATGACCTAAAAACTCTATACTATTCTGCCCAAAGATGCATTTTTTTAAATTTAGTTTAAGAGAGTATTTTTTTAATCGACTGAAAACTATATCCAGATGACTCTCATGCTCCTTTAAATTTTCGGAAGCTATGAGAATATCATCTAGATTAACAAAGATGAAATCTAAATCCCATAAAGCTTGAAACATGTATCTTTGGAATGTTTGACCTGCATTTTTAGACCAAATGGCATATACAAGAATTCAAACAATCCAAATGGAGTTGTTACCGCGGTCTTTGGAATATCGTCCGGAAAAACGGGTATTTGATGGTACGCCGCGTGCAAGTCAAGTTTTGAAAATATTTTTTTTCCATATAAATTGATAGCGAAATCATGTAAAAAAGGTATTGGAAATTTATCCGGAATTGTTTCAGTGTTCAGGAGCCTGAAATCTCCACAAACTCTCCACTGACCATCGCTTTTTAGGACCATGTGGATGGGAGAAGCATACTGAGCGCTCGAAGGTCGACATTTGCCTGCGGCCGTCAAAGCTTTGAAATGAGCTTTTGCCACTGAAAGCTTTTCGGGAGGAAGTCGACGAGGTCGTTGAGCCACCGGTCGGCCTTTCGTCACTATGTGATGAAATATGCCATGCTCAGTGTTAATTCCCTGATCTAACAAATTTGTAATCTCCGGATATTTAGAAATAATATTATAAAAAGGTAAGGTTTTATCGATAGAGCTAATGTCTGTGACAATAGCTTTTTTAAAATAACAAATAGCTTTGCAGCCAGATTTTAAATCTATTAATTTTCGATTTTTCAGATCCACCGACAAACCAAAATGTGTGAGGAAATCGGCACCGATAATGGGATAGGAAACCGAGGCAATGCAAAAATTCCAAGGTAAATTTCGACTAAGCCCAAAATCTATAGACAATTCTCGCTTTCCGTATGTATTTATCTGCGAATTATTCGCAGCATTAATAACATAATCGGAAACCGTTTGTTTATCCTGGGTATTTACTGGAATTATTGATAGATCCGAATCGGTGTCTACTAAAAATACTAACCCTGTATTTCGGTCTTGGATATGAAGTCGTTTAGAAAAAGAGAGGTTATCTATTGTGTTGACTTGACGCGGCCATCTTAGTTTCCCGAGGAATTACCAGTTCGCCAGGCGCATTGTGGGACGCACTTGTGTGCTTTATACCCAAATTTGGAATGGTTGACTTGGACGAAATCTATCTGGAACGGAAATGGCGTCGACCTTGGCGGACAACGCTTCGATCATTTTTAACAATTTGTTGTGAGGATCTTTGGAAACCGTTGAAACCTGAGAAGCACTATTTTGGCCTGAAGCCTCAATGAAACGATCGACCAGTTGTGTTAATTTATCGATATCTTTAACTTCGCTCAACGCTAAATAAAAAAATTTTTTTCTAAAAAAAATTATGACCTTGAATGATCCAAAGTTGAGTAATGTTTATCGTAAAATATTTAATCACTAACGTTATTTAAATTTTGTAGGTTATTTAACGCGAACGAGCAATGCACGGAGCAAATCAAATAAACAAACAAACGTTATTACGAACACAATAGACGAGAAGAAAATATATATACACAAGAGTGGACGCTATTATAAAAAAAATAAAATAAACAGTTCCTAACAAAGTATTTGACACCAGGGAGCAAAAAAAAAATATGTCTTATTTTATTTCCATACAAAAAAGTGAAAATTGGAAAAAAATCTTTAAAAAAAATAGGTAAGTAATATAAAAATTGAAAAAGTTAAATAAATGTCAAAAACTATAAAATTCTTTCTTAATCGCACCGTAGCAGCTCAGGAACCACTTCAACGCAATACTTACAAATATAATAATGGGCCCGACATAAACGCTACGAAAATGACCTTGAAGAATCTCTGGTGCGTGCTCCCTTAAAATGTGTATGACCTTCCTGGATTGGATCCTTACAGTCAACGACAGGAAGACAGTGAGCCTTGGCGCCTTATGGCTCGTTCCGTCAGAATGCCGTCAGTTTGAGACCAGGTAGAGCGTGGAAAAGATTTTTTATTTTTAAAAAGGGGAAAACCGTTACTGCTAAACAGGGAATAAAAGTATGACGATTTTAAAATCGTTACGCACCTGTTGCATGGGCTCAGAGTAACCTGCCCATGCGCCTTTTTCCCCAAGCGTTTAATAAAAAAATCCCAGCTCGTCAGGAACTGAATGTGTCAGCTCGGTGTCAGGAACAAGTATTTATCCGAGACGATGACAAAAAAATATGGCTTCAATGAAGTCCAGAAAAATCCTTAATGAGGACGATCAGAATAAATGAGTGAGGAAAATCCTCAACATGCGTCCATTGTTGGCTGGAACCAGCTGTGAAAATTCGGATGGTGAGTGCAAAAAAATTTTTTTACTAAAAAAAATTGTAAAAAAAAGGAAATTTGAATAATTGGAATGTTTTAGGAAAGTATACTGAATTAAATAGAAAAAGGAGAGGCGTGTGAAAATGTGATGCCGTCTCCACTGGTGTGTAATGGCGTAGCGTCTCTTAAAAACGTGCTCCAAAATCATCTCCTGATAACGTGGAAGTTAAGCACTTTTTCGTGGAACTTTTTCGTGGATAATCCTCGGAGAATTTTTTAGGAGCTGTTTCAATGCCACTTTCACTTTTATTGGTTCAGATTACAGAGATATTTCCTGATTTTTCCTCGCGTGAGACGAAATCACGTCGGGGTCACCAATGTGGGATTCACGATAAAATAAAAGATTAAATTAATTAAAAAATAGTCAGAAGGGAATCCGCACAACTCGCATGTACATTGGAGGAAATATGGTCATGAAATAAAAAGGGATTGCACTCTTTAAAAGTATTCTTTATTTGAACGCATAATTATGCGTGTTCACACAGCGTGGTTCCAGACACAACTATACATTCAATTTTCGGAGTACCGGTTAAACGCGCGCATGTATCTCCTCTCTCACTCATTGTGTGAGAGAAAAGTAAAACTCGCCTCTTCTTACTCTACGAGAGTGAGAAACGTCACAGGACTTTTGCTTATCAATCTACGATCCCCACATTTTTGGTACTTTTGGCGCCACCTCTTGTTTTTATTGCAAAATAATATGACAGCAAATGGCTGTCACATATGTTCTTCATGTTGCTAATTGCTATACAAAAGAGATAATACAATTTACTTAAAATAAAGTTTTTTTTTAGTTATATATTCATATATAATTAGTTTTAGATTGTGTAATTTTTATTAATATTTAGTTTCCCAAATGAAAGTAACATCTGTTTTTGTTACTATATAGAAAAGAGCGACAAAAGTTTGCTTTACAAACTGCAGTATTTTTTCATCGTATTCAATTTATCAACATTAAATTTTTTTAATAATTTAGTCCCAAAAAAAGTGATTGTCCCTGTAGTCTTTACTACTAAACAAATTCCAAGAAAGAACAGGATATTTGATTTTATTATTTTCTCGAAAAGGGAGAAAAATTAATTTTTAATAATTTAGTTCCGAGTAAGATGTCTCGGCCGATCCATGTAAAAATCGATTTGATTTTTACATTGAAGCTCCATGTAAAAATCACAACGATTTGGACATCCCTTTAAGGGGGGAAATAGGTATAGAACGGCGTTTTTTCAATGATTTTTATGAATTATTTTAACACGTAAGGAATTTATATAATTTATTGCTGTTATGAGGTTAATTTATACACATATTGAAGAGTATATTCTCATAATTTATAAACATTTTCTTCAAAAATTAATAATATTATCTCCTGTTGAACATTATAGGTCATCACCCGTCTTAGAGATTTGTGTACATTCTTGACATCACAATTTTTATCTGAAATTAATTATACTAAGGATATACTTTTTTTATATGTATATCTTCTAGGTGAACCTCGAAAAAAAAAGTAAATTACTAATTTTTGGAGAGGTGTAAATAGAAAAACATGATTTTTTACCATATTTTATACATTTTTTATAACATAAACCAAAATTAAACAAAGATATAAAATTTTTTAAAAAATTAGTTGTATCTTTTTAAACTAAATAAATTCTAAGAATTGGAGTAAATTCTTTATTTTTCAAAGAAAATTCTTAATAATTTCGTCGTGTCTTTTCGAAATAAATCGAAAT